>OENT01002026.1:0-29804 GCA_900239685.1 Rotaria macrura | reverse complement strand
CTCTTCGTGCTTCGCTTTGTGTTTGCGTTGTCTCTGATTCATTTTCGTAAGAAAATGTTCATTGTTCGCTTGTTCCTTGCCTCGTTTCTGCTTATTTTACTCCCCCGTGTCTCCTGTGAACTAATGCTCTCGTTTCTTTGAAACTTCAGGATCAGATTCTGACACAAACAACTAATTTTCGCTCCAGTTGAGGTAGTTCAAGTCGTAACATCTATCAGTCTAGGGCCCAGTGAATCGACTTTTGACGTCGATGAACGTTACTTGTTTTTATTGACGGCAATAAGATTCCACCGACTCATGTGTGCAATCAAATAATAGAAGGATATTCTTCACAGGCCATGACGTCTCCTAAATTTAGCTGATAGCGAAGAAGTGCCACCTGAACAAAATTGAATGATGTTTCATGCAGAATATTGACAAGTGATTAAATCAGCTATATTTTTAGGTATTGCAGTCATAGTTTATTACTTTTAATAAATGTTTCTTGAACTGATAACTAAGTATCATATTATTCTCTTTGTGTAGAAGAGATAGGGATTATGATATCTGCTGAGATGTGTGACGGTATCTGGAAAATGTGAAGATTGCAAAGGTCTCCCAAAATTTGTGAAGAGTATAAAATGTGAGAGTCAAAATAACTCTAAGACTGCATAAGCAAAATAATTTTGAGGCATGTCCCCATAGACTTAGCCCTGAAAAAGCATTGGATTCACTTATCATGGCACAAGAATTTTCGCGTGCGATGACCGAACTTAGTGATTTTTTATGAGAGATGTGTGCTGGTAGTTCTATCAAAGTATATGCCACCAGAGACATTGTGTGAAAAACTGTCGGCAAGGGGTATTGAAATGTTTAGGCTAGACATTTGGCAACTGTTTCTCCATCCCTACTCAGCATCATATCAGACAGGCTTTCGCAGTGTTGCAAACCACTAAAGACAGGGTCTATGCGCCCACATCCGCACCCTGTCACGAACTGTTACTGACAAGGCTTTACAGCATCAGTCTACTAACGTGAATCCACAATCGAATCAGTGCGCCCTAGAATGGCAGGGCTTACCCGTGAAAATGCACGGCAAAGAAGAAAATTGGCTTTTTGTACCAGAAACAGACCATGAATTTTATGAAAGCGCGGACGGATTGATTGAACCAGAAGCCGAGGTGCGGTGAATTAAATGAAAATGTAGCACGAATGAGACGAAAATAAAATTTGCCTAGCAGATTCGAGTGTTCAAATCCACACGTGGGAGGACGTTGTTATCCATCCATATGTATATCGATATCGATATGAGAAAAACAACACAACGAATGTACAATTACGTTATCATGAAGTATATATACATTAGTTCGCATGTTCTAAACAGCCTATATGTATACTATATGAAAGAACGAAAAAGCAGTCCTATGTTTATGTTATCGTCACTATATAATAGTGCCAGGAGTGTAATTTTACAATTACAGTATTTTGCAACATAACAGTTAATCTATACATAGTTTACTGTTGCAGATTTTCAGCAGAAGAACATTGTGTCATTTCGATAGTCTTTCTTTCTGATATTGTGCTATGACATTCGATCTAGCTACTGTTAAAATAAAAAATCTTCATTGTTTTATTGAACTTTGGTAGCAAAACATTTTAGAACAAGATAAAAAGTACCGAAAACTTCACGTCATTCTAACTATGAGAATTCTATCGAATGCAAAATTCGTGAGTTTTAAATGAAAGCCCACATCGACAAACATCTAAATTGAAAATTGCAACTTATTTAGTCTCCCTTGTGAAAAATGGTGAAGGATTCATATTTCATACCAAACTGAAGGATATTTAGCCTACTTCATTTCCCAATATATTTTGGCTAGAATATGTCCCATTGAAAAATCTGTTTCGAATTTTTACTGAGTGCGTGATCTAGCTTTTAATGAGCTTTGAAAAATAAAAAAATATTTTTGAATACTAATTAATTATTAAAAAACGATTCCTTGTTTTCCAATTCCTGCTTCCATTTTGCTGTGATTCTCTTGAGAAGCATTAAAAATGTCGATTTTTGATTTTCGGCTTAACATTTTACAAATACAAATATCGCAATAAGAAAATTTTATGTGAAAACATCTGAATATTTGTTAGCTTCTTTATGGAAATATGGTCATGCGAAAATAAGGGACATTTAATACCTTCAAAACTTTATGAAAAATGAATCCTTAACCATTTTTCACAGGTGAGTCCAAATAAGTTGAAGTTTTGAATTTAGGGGTTTTTCGTGATGTGCTTTCATTTAAAATAGAACAATTTGACGTTGGATAACAAAGTCTTTATTTCAGTAGTAAGACTTGAGTGGATACTTCAGTAATTTTGGTTTACTTGAAAACGTTGTGCTATCAAAGTTCAATATCACAAATTTTTAAAAACGCTATTCGATGTATCTTGACGTGTTTCTTGAAATGAGACTGCTTTCGAAATATTCTATTGAGCTGATCCGAATAACTTGTCTTATCTATGTGGAAGCGTTGACCCGAAATCGCGCGTAATATCAGCAAAAATTCTTAAGCAATGAGGTATCTCTTTCAGCATGGAAAAGTAGCTCATCATTGATAGTGTTTACAGGATAAAATTTCTGTTATAACTCTAACCGTCGCTTAGGAAACGGTAATTTACTAAAACAGTTTTCATTGAGTAGTTCTCAAAATATACCTTATACCCACAACTATTCAGCCGTTCAAGCTGAAATTTTCAGTTTCTTCCTAACTTTAGTAGAACTACCTATAGCAAAAATACTATCCAGATTGGTTATAGTGATTTTGGAGCGTTCTAAAGGAATTAGTCATAGCATAGGTGCAATGTCTCCTAGGTAAATCACTAAAAGAGCGCTCATTAAGTCAAGTCAGATGATGCTGGAGGTGGAGGGTATGGCTGTTGGTATGGTTTTTTTTGAGCACATGTGGAACCTACGTCCATACGCTGAATTAATTATTTCACTTAATAAAATCGCCTTAATGAAAATGGCCCACCTCTACTCCTGTGAATGCTGGAAGCGAAATGAACTGAAACTTTCGGTAGTAGTCTTATATATAGGGTGAGGTCAGTCCATATCTCCATCAGTTAGTCCACCGTTCATCGCGTTCATTATCCTTAATCCTGTAAAGACCAAGTTCCACACCTGATGTTACTTTTTTTCCATCTCTTTCATCGGTTACATGTCCACTAATAGGAATTGCAGTTTTTAGAAATCATCTTATCAGAGATTCTAGTCCTCGACCTACGCGCTTTATATACATATATATATATATATATATATATAATGCATCCCATGGGTTTATTTCCCACTGTGGCCAACGACTAATAATAGTGTTCACATTTGATCGGCTCCTTTTCTTTGTACAGACGCTTATATCTTCACTCCTTCCTTCAAACAGTGCCTGTTAGAAGCTTACTGCCAACATACATATCAATTTTTAGCGACCTTCATGTGGTTCTTATGTTCTTCCCTAATTATTGACGAGATACCCAATGAGACATGCACTAAATTCTGTTTTTCAGTGATAAAGGGGACTCATTCTCGATATCAAGAACCGTCAATTCCATCAAATCTTCTGGTGCTCTCTAGTCGAATTTTGTTGCTCTACCTGATGCTAGCTACAGATATGTTAGCAGAATTTAACATATCTGTAGCTAGCATCAGGTAGAGCAACAAAATTCGACTAGAGGGCACCAGAAGATTTGACGGAATTGACGGTTCTTGATATCGAGAATGAGTCCCCTTTATCACTGAAAACCAGCATTTAATGCATGCCTATATGTCAGCTATACGTCAGCGAACGGATTCTCCGAGACAAACAGCCTCAAGTGATTTGCTCAGAGTCACTCTATTACTGATAACACAGAGGTTTTAGTATGCTACTGTGAGGATACGTGTTGAAAAGCAGAATCATTCAGTCATCGCAGTCTAATAACATTTCAGGATTCCAAAACTCAGCCCATCAGATGTTTTCTGGGTCACCCTTCATCATGAAAGGACCTAGTATGGATAGTGTCAATGACTTGATTTCTCTATTGTCTAGTTGGTTGGTTAGTAGCCATTAGAGCAAGAGATATTTTAGAAACAGCTTTCTAAACTAAAACGCGCTGAGAGCTCGAATCGAACGTCTATTAACCTGAAAACTCCACAGATACGTTAGTTGCCTATTGAAACAAATGTGGAGTAGGATATATGCACACGAGTTTTCAAGGGGGAAAGTTTGAATTGAGTAGATTGTCTCTATCGTTTGAAACATTTCTTCGGGTGTCTGATTATCTAGATTGAATGTGACAGTTACCGAGAACCAGATGCTTTTCAAATATTTTTTCACATAGAAGACTTGCTTCCATTTTCGTTTCTATCTTTTGAAGAGTACCCTTGGTTTTCCTGTAAATATCATAATTTTCACTGGCATCATCTCAGCCAACGAGATCTTCTACTTCATTGTTCTGTTGCTTGAAGAGTAGTTCATGCGCATTAAATAGATTGTATGCTTATTTGTCTATTCAATGATTCAAAAAGTAAAATGGGCTCAAGAAATATAATTTGAGCGATTACCGACTTAGAACACTGTGCCCACGTGAAATTCACTAAAGTCAATAATTTTTCCTATACCACTTAATCGCAAAGTTCTTCGAAGATGAAAAATCTTGTTGACAGCCTTAGCAGAATCTCCTGTATGAAAGGTTTCGTTGTAATAAAGTATCGAAGATACTGACGAGAAGTAATTGGGATTCTATCTTGCATCTAGTGCCGATCACATAACGATAAAATTTTCCACGCATCAGATCCGTACTTGGTGTTGACTCCCTTCAACTGATCTTCGGATGTTTGCAAAAAAGCGTTCCGAAACTGGCTTACAATAGGTGGAAACTATAATGGTATACTTATAAATACCCTCACTAGGTTGCCGATGATAATGATGGTTTACAGAAAAGTGCGATAAGAAATGATAAACTGTTCCTAAATGTGTTGCGGTGAGCGTATACATTACTTGACAGTATTTTTCAGGTACTATAGTGACCGTCGCCATATACGATAAGAATTTACATTAATAGTTTACGATACCCACAATACGCTGTAACAGAGCGTTTACGATCGCAGTAAACAGTTATACTAAACAGATGAGGTTTCTTCGTTTTAACACTCTGACATAGGGTTGCTCAAGGCCATGCGCAATTAACCTGGGTTATTTTATTGACTCGTTAAAGAAATCATGCGCATATTTTTAAAATAAAGAACTAATTATAAACTACAGTTTTTCTTATTGATATTAGCAAAAAAATCATGATCAATCAAAATTTATTTGCTCTAAAATACATTCGACACAATAGTCGGACGAATATTTGATTTCCTCATTTGGTGTAACTTCGGCACATTATTTGCAAAGTATAAGGATACCTTACACATTGCTCAAACCTATGTAAGATGAATACTGACTCACCCCAAAGGTTCATAGCTGCCCAACATATATGTTCAGCGGCATACTTTGATTGACCATATCCGTGAGCCACAGCAATACCCGCCATACGGGGAAGTGGTTCTTCGTAGATATGTTTGTATAAGCCAGATCCTGCGGAGCCTATACTTGAGATGAAATGAAACCGCATTGGTAATCGACTTGAGTGAGAACACGCAAACTTCAGCAAATTATAGAGGCCTTTCAAACTTTCTCGGTCAAAATCTTTTATTGTCATATTGAAATCCATTCTCCAAGCTGAATGAATTATATCTGTGACTTCACTCTGCAATTGATCATAAATAGCTGAAGTCTGACCTAGTTTGTCATCAAGGAAATCGATTGAAAGAACGATAATGCGTGTTCTATCAAATAAGACTTCTGAATCATATTTCTTTTCTTTCATTGCGCTGCAAAGGCGTTCCATAGGGTTTTCACCGCGTACAAGGCAATATATTCGAGAAACCTCGACCTTATTCAATAAGAACCGCAGCATTTGTATGCTGAGCGAACCATTAGCTCCTGTAAGTAAGAACACTCGCCGTTTGCAGCTCTCAAGTTGCTGCTCGTTTGGTAGATTCTCCATAAATAAAAGCTTACGATCTCGAGGTCTTTTCATTATTTCAATGTATTGATCAATGATTTTTTCTGTTTCTTCGTAATGTTGAGCGTCTTTCAACATACATGGTTGTTGCTTGTTAACGATCCTTAATAGTTCATCTGCCAAACTACGAATCGAGGAAAATTCAAAGATGATATTACGGTCTAGTTGACCAAACTGATTGCAAAGACTGTTGTATAGCTCAACAGCTTTCAGGGAGTCGACAGAGAGGGAAACTAATGATGATGAGTACTCTTCGAACATCTCAGATGGTTTATCAAGAATCTGAGCCACTGTACTTTGCAAGTATTTGCAAATTTCGGCATGCGTCCATGTTTTTCCAGAAAGTTGAGGTTGCTCATTGGGGTTCATCCTGGAGCTATTTAAAAATTGTTCATACATTTGATTTATCAAAGTTCTGTGCTCGAGTTCCACATCTTTTCGAATAACATTCCCCTTCCCCGTAATAGGCAAATATTTGTCTTTGGGCAGAATTTCGACTAATGCTGATGGAATGTGTGAGTGAGTGGAGGCATCCTTGTTTGCTTCCTTCACGGCCAATAAAACTTGTTCTTTAATCTCTTGTGGCTCATGAAGAAGCCCTTTATCCGTATCAATTTGAATAATAGCTGAACAGCAAAATCGTTCATGACCAACAATTACAGCGTTCTTGATAAGTGGATGCTGTCGCAAAATAAGTTCCATTGGTAGCGGGTTGGTTTTCTCACCAGTAGTGTGAACAAGAATGTCATCCTTTCGACCTTGAATAATATAATATCCAGATTTTACTGGATCTTTAATGAATAGATCACCAGGAGAGTACTTTTCGCATGTACCTAGACCTGGAGCAAGGAAAGGATCGTCTGAGAAGAAGAAGAGTTCATATAAATCAGAACCCAACGTAATCGGTTTGAACTCCACGGTAGATTGGCGGACCAGCATTGGTCGAATCGATTGACATTGATGCTTGTCATTATTGTCGTAATCACTGATCATAACAAATCCTGTTTCTTTAAAATGAAAATCATAATCTATAGATATACGACATTCAGGAGATTCTACTTTCTAAATAGTGAAATCTAGCCCTCACAAAAAAGATCTTTCCATATTTTAATGATTTTATCCGTCTTCGCAAAATCAAGAAGTTGCTGCGATAAACATTCTCAATTTGAGCAAGCTACATTCATCCCTTTGACACATTTAACCCTAGACCGAATACTCTACTAGATTTTGGATTGCAAACCACTTCACAGGGATCAAGAACATTCGAATTCATCCTTGTAAACTTTATGTTTGGATGTAGGGTATACATTTTCGTGTTCGCAACATTGCCACGTGATGGCATCCAAGCTATCTACTTATTATAAGTGATTCAAACGATTTAATTGATGTTCACACATGAGTACAAGCGAAGTATTTAAAAAGTAGAACTATAATCCAAGAATTTCCACACACAAAATTCGTGATTGTCGGCTGAATAGCTTAACCGCCTTCCTACCAGTTTTCCACTTTTCCATGTACCAAAGACATCAAGCAATTCTATAGTATCCCATTGAATGAAACAATAGCGTCTCAAATACATTCTTCAAACTATCAGCAAAATTCACCATCAGCATTGAAAACTCAATTCAAATATCCTACGGCTACTAAAAAATCAGCTTTCATCCCTGTAATCTAGAACACCTACTAGCAAGATATGAATATCGGCCAAATATTAATTTTCGATAAATCTTTATTAATGAGACACAAAATCGCAATGTTCCACTTGTGTGGATGTGTGGCCGCTCAGTTTTCTTCAGATGTTAACCATACATTTTGATAAACGGAGTCATAAATCATACTTTAAGAATTTCTAGCCGCCCCGACCAAATGATGGACTCATCAAAGTTTATATTTTTGATTCTTTGTGATCATTTGAGAGCACACACTCTAAGAGTACTAAACATAGTTACCTCTCATTTGGACTTTTTATACTCTCTAAAGAAACCGTGTCCCACACACCAAACGGAAAAAAGTTTCCGAACCCTTGGAAACATATTTCTCACACTTAGGAACTCTTTCAAAGGTTTCCTAGTCTTCGGAAACTCATTTATCGCCATTAGGAAACCTTAAAAGATTTCCAATAGTAACAAACTCGGAAATCATTTTTGGTCTTCAAGCTTGTTACTATCGGAAATCTTTTCAGGGCTTTTGATGGTAATAAATGGGTTTCCAAAGACTAGGAAACCTTAGAAGAGTTCTCGAGGGTAAGGAGTAGGTTATCGAACCCTTGGAAGCGTGTTGTTTTTGAGGGAAATGGTTTTTTTAGATAGTGGTAAGGCTAACCTACCCAGTGAAAAATTATCGCTGATTTTAATCGAATTGTTCTGCAGCAAAATCAAAATTGAAATCGATTGATAATTTTGATTATCGTAGATCACGACTTAACCATCACTTCATATTGTTACCTATTCAGTATGAAATTGTCGGATTAAAATTGATTATTTTGCAAAAAAATCGAAATTATCAATTGATTTAAAATCCTGATTTTTCTGCAAAATAATCAATTTTAATCTGAAAATTTCGCACGGAATAAGTAACAATATTAAATAATGGTTACGTCATGATCAACGATAATCAAAATTATCAATTGATTTTAATTTTGATTTTGTTGCAGAATAATTCGATTAAAATCAGTGAAAACTTTTCACCGGGGAGGAAATAGTTGGAAAATATTCATCATTTGTCTATTAAGGCTTCATATGTTTAACAGATCATATATATATATATATGGAAGCTTTTCAAATGTATCACTCAGCTCATAGCATAGCTTTCCTGTCCTTTCTTTTCGGCAAGGAAAGTAGGGAAACTCAAAAAGCTTTCCTTTCGCTAGGAAAGGAAAGTTCAGAATTTTACTTTCCTTTCCGAATGGAAAGTGAAAGTGCCACCCCTAATCTGGAACTATGAGATATCTAGGTGGGAATAGTATATCTTTTTAATTAATCCCTAAATTAAAAACTCTCTAAATTAAAGTCCCAACTTGGTCACCAGCCGAATGCGTTAATTGTTTGATAGTTCGTAAATGTGAATCTGATTAGTGACTCGTTCCGAGAATCACAATTCTTTGGGAAACGATAGTTATTCGCACGCTATTGGGGTATTGGTATCGCCATTGATATTGCTGTCTCTATTCCCAATAGAAATCAAGATTTTCAAAAAAAGGAGCAGCAATTCGAACTCCCCACCTCCAAAAACCTACCGAGAGACATTTCTCGCAAACACGATATTTATTGACTCGGCGCGACCAATAGGATTTCGAGAAAAATGGGGCCCCAATTCAAACCTGCCGCCACGAATTACCTACCGGAAACCTTTTTCGAAAAGCTAAATTTCTTTTGGGCCAGATCGACCACCCAAGTACCTGACAAACCCACGAATATCCATTTTCTATACTCATTCTTTCTCGATTGAGAACAGCAACATTAATTCCCTAATACCATGTTGAGTGTGGGTATGGCATCCTTAGATCTAGTTAGAAACTTTGAACTTTCGTAGATCAAAATAGGAGGAACTTTCCTATTGGACGGTACTTTTAAAAATCTAAATTAAAAAAAGCCATACTCAGAATATCTTTTAACAATACCGATGCTAGGAATTCACCTGATTGATCAATAGGTAACGAATTCTTTTTTGATACAGTTCAATGCCCTTGTATCTTCTCTCTCGTATCGTGAAAAGGGCAGCACCCTAACTACATTCGTTCGCAAGTAATTGAAAAACAGCCACGGCAATCGGGTTTTGAAAACGGCTACAGATTTCAAGGCGATTGAAATCTGAAAAAAGGCACTTGAAAGTCACGTTTTGTTACTTTTTAAGAAAATTTCTTTCACATAATAATGTTCAAGCATTCAAACAATCACAAAAAGCGAAAATCTTAAAAATTAAGCCTAACTAAAAGTTCGGTATTTCAAAATATTTCCAGGTATTTCTATATATTTCTACGTATTTCTACGTATTTCTACGTATTTCTACGTATTTCTATGGATTTCTGTATTTCAGAAATACATGGAAATACCAAGAAATACATAGAAATACATTAGAACTGCATAGAAATAAATAGAAATAAATAGAAATAAATAGAAATACACAAAAAATATTTGGAATACATAGAAATACGGAAATACGCTCCCCCCTTGTATTCGATACACGAAAGAATTGATTGATACCGTTAATCCCAATTCTACAATCTTCACAATCAACCAACAAAATCGGATAGCTCAGTGGTTAGAAACATGTCTTCTACATATTTACGCGTAAGGTTTGAATCCTTATTCGGTCATGTAATTTTTGCTACTTAGAACTTTCTTTCCTAGAACGGTTGAAACTTTCTATCAGCATAAACTAGATATATAAAACTCAAGAGATTTTTCTAATTGAATTAAATAAAATAGTTCAGATAGTTGAGAATGTACTGATTTCCTCTTATATATTTTAAACTAGAATTGTTTGCAATTTGAATTCATAAAATTTAAATTTCTTAAAACTTTGTTTTCAATTTATTAAATTTTCTTAAATGTGAATAAAGCATCCTCTAGATATTTTCTTGAGTTATTTGTGCGAATTTCGATCATTTATAATGAGTTCGTAAAAGTACTTTTTATAATTCTTTTGCAAATAGGTTTAATCCTTTTGGATACCAAATAAACTGAGTATGTTTCATTTGTCAGAAAATCAGCCGAAAGTTTTGATAGCTTATATGATTTGTCCCTTATTTTGTCAGTAATCAGATACAGATTTATTCGAGCCGAGCTAATTCCGAGACTCTTAACATTGAGTGGTCTAATACAGAGAATTTGTCAAAACATAATGTTCATACAGATAGTTTCGGACTAAAACTTCGATTTCTATATTCTTTCAGCCCCACGCCGCCCCCCCCCCCCCCCCCCCCCCCCCCCCCCGCTCAAAAAAAGTCGATTTTCGTCAAAACAATGAAAATTGACATAACACCATGAGGTGATAGCCCTTGTTCTGCTCTTTCAGAATCACTATAGGTTTTTTTTCGAAAGACCATTTTTTGACCGGAATTTTTACTGATCTTTGAGAGGTCCTCTATGTCACAAACGTTTTTTTTTTCAAATTAGGTCTTTGATCTCTAATTACTGATTAATTAATTAATTAGTTAACAATTAATTAAGCATTCAGAGTGTGCAGAATTAAAAGTTACGTAGGACACGTTAAGTAAGTTTCCTCAAAAAACACGTGAAAATTGCAGAAAATTTAAAAACGCAGCAAAAACTTTTCGAAAAAATGTTTGTTTTTCTCAAAATCATATTTTCCATCCTAGATATTTTGCCTTCAACTATGTTTTTTCGAAAAAATTTTTTTACCACTTGATAGAGCATGCAAAGACGCAGGGCACCTAGTGCTCTGACTTTTGAAAAGGATTTTATGCCCAGAAACGATCGCCTACAAAATTCACTTGCAGGTTTTTGGCCTTTTTACAAGGACTTTGAATTGTGGAGACTCTTTTGGCTTACAGAATGGACTTTTTTAAATCAAAGCACGAGATACCCTGCATCTTCGCATGCTCTATCGTATGGTAAAAACATTTTTCGAAAAAACATAGTTGAAGGAAAAATAACTAGGATGGAAAATGGGTCATTTTTAACCAATGTTCCCTTTATAACTTCCTTAAACTTGCATATTTCGGGCTGAAATTTTTATTGTAGGCTATCCGCTCCAGTCCTAACATATCCTGAGAATTTCAGCCGATTTGGACTTTCTTTGACGAAAATCGACTTTTGAGGGGGGTGGGGACTTAAATGAGATCATGCTCGTCTTAAGAATAGGAACGATGACAACAAGACCATTCATGATCATATTTCACTGAATATGGTCTCAGTGGTTTCGATAATCAAGTATCAGAATGAAGAAACTCCCAGGTTCAACAAGTATAAAATTATCTTACAAAATTATTCAAACTACAAATCCTTCGAATTTTTATAATTATATAACAGAAACGCATGCAATGTGCCGTTAAATTTGTTACTTACACTCTAAGCTTAACACTGCTGTCTTTTTGGATAATATTTTATATCCTTTATAATTCCACTGATTGAATAGATCAAATAGCATTGGCACTATCGGTTTCCAAGTGGGTTAAAAATATTACTGAGAATACTTTCTGAGGTACTTGTAGCAACTAATTGAAAATTATTGAACTTTTCACAAGTAGTAGTTTCAGTTGTCTTGAGATTTTAAAATTAAATGAAAAATCTGCTATTTTTATCAGTTGAATTCGTATTCTAAGAACTTTTGGATCACTAAGGATGATTGAAAAGACACATGAAGACGCACGCTTCGATTCCTAACAAAATCCTGCACATATGTCTATGTAAGTCACTTCTTGCATCTATTTGAAATGGATTTAGTCTACAAATATCGTCATATCAAATCATTAATAAGCGCGTCAATTCTTTTCCTTGACGCTGTATGTAGAACAAAATCACGCTTCAAAGAATAATCTATACAAATGCGCTTAAACAATCAAAATGAGTCCTGAAAAAGAAAAAAAAGTCTGTCTTGATTGAGAACGTGCAATTGTTCTCAATACAGATTTAAGTTCCTTGATGCATCTCAAAACTTGCCCTAGTTCCACACAAAGAAAAACATGTTTCCATTTATTCAAAATATAGAATAATCTAAGTAAAACAGTAAGTCCCGGAATCTATCTAAACGCTTGAGTTAAGTCCCAGCAAAGAAACAAATGTCTCGATTTCTTGAGAAGCTACATCACTTCTCAATAACGAAGTAGATCCAGAGATCTATCTCAAAATTCGAAATATATCCTATCAAAAATATTAATATCTGTACTCATAGACATACCAAAATAAGTCACAATAAAGAAATAAATACGGCTATCTATTTCTATATTCGACATAAGTCCAAAAAAGAACTAAATATCTGCAGTCATTGAGAAACTACAATACGTCTCAAAATAGAAATGTATCAAGGGATCTATCTCAAAACTCGATATAAGTCATACACAAAGAACAAAGATCTTTACTTACTAAACCACTTAATAAAGTGTTAACAAAAAAAAGTCGAGGGATCTCTCTCCAGGCTAGAAATAAATTCAAAGCAAGAAGACCAATATCTGGATTCATTGTGACGGTAGAAGAGGTATCAATAAAGCAATAAGTACGTGAATGTATTCCTACAATTGGCATAATACCTACTGAACAAGCAAGTACCTAGATTCATTAGGAAACTACCATAATTTTCAATATGGGAATAAGTCACGTTATATATCTCAACAAGCGAAATAAATTCCAAGAAAGAATCATGTAGATGAATTTATTGAGTAATTGAAGAATTTCTCAATGCGTAAATAGGATCCAGGATCATCTCAACAATCGTAAAAAGTAATAACAAAGAAACCTATGTCTCGATGTATTGAGGGATAAAAATATGTCTGAATGCCAAAATAAGTACCGGAATCTATCTCAACAGTCGAAATATATTCTAAGAGAGAAGCTTATATCTACAATCATTGAGAAACTGCTAAAATTTCAGTACAGAAATAAGTGCTGTCATATATCCCCTCAATTCATATAAATTCGAACAAAGAAATAAAATTCGAGATTTATTAAAATTTTTCAATAAATTCCTTAAAATAAGTACCGGTAGCTGTTGTTTCTATTAATCCAACGGACCTTGAACGTTTTTACGTTGCTAATTTCTAGTAAGTGGCTAGTACTTCGCCAGTGCTCTTTGGGGACCCCAATAACGGCTATTTGCCTCCAAGTTGCAGCACACATAACTAAAAGCTCGTCCTGTGTTCTTATCAATCTAATTGCACGTGTGGATGTGTATCATTATCCCATTTCTTAACGAGAATTTCGTATGCGTATCTGCCCAGATACTCATGCCTTTCAGCCCTCGAAATCTGATCACACGAGAGTTAGCTGAAAACTAAACTTGATTGACTGAAATTCAATCTCTTGAAACTTAATCGATAGAGAGCCAGGGTTAAAAATTATAAGATTTGCGAAGATCTCAGTCCTCAAAATCTGATCAGGCAAGAGCTACATTGAAGTATCTGATTTCTGTGATTTGCCACTCTACCAATACTATTGCCCGTTCATCTAACCGAGAAAATATGTGATTGGCTGAATTCACTACCCTCAAAGTTTTCTTGGCTTGAACCCTTTTCGGAATAGTAGGTGTATGACGGATAGTTTTAGATTTTTAGAAGTTAATTTTAGCGAAAGGTCAATCAAATATTTGCCGCTCTGTGCCAACAAACGAAGATATGTCATTCTGCGCGTGACTTCTCTTTCAATAAAGGGTTTAACAAAGGGGAAAAACGACTTCAACCCCTGAATTCAACTTGAAATCATTTGAAATAACCCAAAATTACTAAAACCTATAGTTGTCGTATTTCTATGAATATCATAGAAATTCGACATTTGATAGCAAAAAATCAAGACTATCAACTGCTAGTATGGTTTTGATTAAATTTTCAGCAAAGAGAGTTATAAATCAAAAACTAGATGGTACTCGAGCTTCATCTGACTACGAAATGCAGTGCGAAGGACTTCGTTTAGCTTCCCGAAAAATGAAAATCGTCTAGAAAACTAGTAGCCGATAGACGAATCGATTTTAATACCTTTAATGAATCACAAATATTTTCCTTTAGATTACCATCGAAAGATGTTGTGTATTCTTCGAAAAATTTATTCAGTATAGGTGACACGTGAAAAGCAGTGATTCTAAAATCGATCGCTAGGTCTATTCTTCTAAAGCGTATCAACAGATTTCTAGAAACCATCGATACTGCATCGACTAACTATTTCAATGACTTACATTTTCCTATCAGCTTAACGAACAACTACTTAACACATGGGCAGATAGATTGGCGCCTAAGTTTGGGTTTCATTTTCATTTTGATTATTTAGAAATGAGTTGAAGACAAACTCTTTCAAAATGATTTTTTTTTCGACACTATTTGCTGCGTAGAGAAGTAAGGTATAAAAATTTTGGAAAAAAATGTAACCAATACGATCTCAATACTTGGATCTTCCATTTGAACGACAATTTTCGGAGTTCTATTTCCTGATATCATCCCATCACAAAATGGCTGATTGCATGCGTAAGCAAAATACAAAGTAAGATAAAATGAAAGAGAGGGGAAAGTAAACTCGCGAAGAACTACTTAACTACAGTGCTTCACTCCACATTAATGAATTCTAAGGCTTTTTCCATTACCGGCAATTCAGTACAGTTTCAAATGCCATTCATTATTCTATCAGTAATGCCAAGCCTCAATGTTGATTTCAATTGTTGAAAACTTGAATATCATATATTTTCTATCTAAATTTCTAAGAGACCTAACAAGAAAAATAATATTTACGGCGATTCTTCGTGTCATAAGAACTCGCCCTCAGCCCCCCCCCCCTTCCCAGCTCCCTAATGAAAAACTAGATTCTTTTAAAATTCAGTCTAAGTTCAGCATAGTTTAAGTGTTTATAGTTATTAAACTGATCAAAAAGATGCAAAATTGAGTGGGAAACCCATTCTACCAAGTACTAGAAAAATGATCGTGTTTGCAATGCGTCATAGAAATGCGAATCGTGAGAATGAACTATGTTATCGGCATGTCATGATCCTGAGTTAAACATCTCATTCAAGAGCATCTCTGATAAAATGTTTTAAAGCCCAACTAGTTTCTGTGGCTCTAAAAGCTTACTTAAATGATGCAATTTTCAGTTGAATGAAGATTTGGCAATAGGCTGATCTAAGCTAAACTCATCTTTATGGAAGTTAAGCCGTCAATGTTTCAAATTAGACAGGTAGTGTGGCAAAGTCGTGAAAGACTTGATACTTCAAGTTATGCCTTTCTGTAACCCCCCCTCCCCCCTACAGCAAAAGACCCCGGGTATTCTATTATGTTCCAGCGTAAAAAATTTCCAAGGGGATCTTCTATTAATAACGAAATTTTTTCCAAATATTCAATTTAAAAGGTTTTCCAGAAAATGAAGACGATTTTCAGGATTCCCATCGGGATTTTCAGGGTTTTAAGGGTGTCATTATCATTATGAACACATTCTCTTACTATTTACAACTGAAAACCCAAAGAATCAAGCATATTTTGATGGAAAAGCACTAGCCGAAATCCCTAATCAGCAAAAACATTAATTAATTAAAGGGGGTCTTCTATTACGTCGGACAAAATTTTTCTCCAGACGGGTCTTCTATTATAGGGAGGGGGGGGGGGTGGTTAACAGAATCTGATAAGAAGATGAGTTGAGCGTTAGTCTATCATTTGTTCGATTCGCTCAGATCCGCGTTTTTGAAATAGTAATTTCTAAAAGAAGAGGAGCTTCGCAGAAACTGTTTAGGTATTGTCTTTTACCAGATCGCAGAACCCTAAAATCTTTCTGCAAGAGAAAAAAAGAGTTCAAGTACCCTCTGGAACGCGTTGTTTTTGCGCAGAACAATTTTTTGGAGGTTCTGCGATACGGTAAAAGGCAGAATCTTAATAGCTTCTGGAAAGGTTCATTTTTCGAGAGTAAGAAGACTTCATGGCACAGAAATGAGTTGTCCTTCATAAATCAGCAGATAATGCACATCTGACTTACTTATGCCTTCCATTTGACAATATCAAGGAATTTTCAATCCAAAACTGGAAAAGAAAGGATTTACACAATTTTGAAAAAACTATGTTATGGTATTCATGCACGATTTCCAGTCGAATACTTTTGTCATTTTGAAAGGAACTGTAGATATCAATCGACAGAGGGATGTGAGCAGATGCAGTTTATAGTAATTCATTTCATATCATGGGGCATTATAACCTACTCAGATTAGCAAATCTTTGGGAATCCAGCACGAAGAAAGCCATTTTTTCTGAATGGGTACCATTTGCCCTAAATTGAAATACCTAAATCAATTCCTTAACTAAACCCCTATTTCAAAAAATTTATTTTGACGTTGGTTTCGGCCAAAATTAACGTCAAAATGAATTTTTTGAAATAGGGATATTTTTAGGAATCGATTTAGGGATTTCAATTCACGGAAAATGCTACCCTACCTTTTCTTGCAAGGAAAATCTTCAGTATTTTTGATCAAGACATGATAAAGATACTGTCAAGATTTATAGTTTTTCTTCAGGGAACGACTAAATCATGAAAAACACACGAAGTCTCAAAACTTCAGGATTCTGTCAAGTTATGAAACAAGATTTTAGCGGTATTCCAAAACGTTTATGACAACTTTAAAACTGTGAATATTCCAGAAAAACAAGTGTTAATATCGATAGGGGTTAATCTTATGCCAATTGAAACCAATCGCTACCGGAAAATGCTGCAGTGGATGTTCTCTTCTGATTTATTCACAAGAGGGAAGTGAATCCTCCGGTTAGGATCGAGATCAGAGCGTGAGTACAACTCCAGAGAATCGCGAGACGCTCCTCACTATTATTTTTCTAAAGATCATTAGTAGGATAATTAGTGAATTCTGATAAGATTCTGTATCGGTAATTAACAAAATAATATGGATAGGAACCTGAGGAAACCCTGAATAAGATCTGGTCTAACCTTGAAAAATTCTAGAAACAGGAATTATTAAGAATTGAAAAAGGATCCTGTAGAAATTTGATAAGATACTCGAGGTTAAAGATCTTGGTAGGTCCTTCTAGGTCTTCTCAAGGAATTAACAGAATTGAAATTAGGGTACCTTGTCTTCAGGTAAGACAGTGTACTATATTGCAGAATGTTACATTCCAATTCGTTCATTACATTGTAGAGTAAATTATGTAATTTAAAATGATAAAGACTAGCATTTTATAGAATTGATGTCTCTGGAGTCTTGGTCCAGACAGAGCTATTGCAGCCAATAGCGAATTTTTGGCGAAAGTTTCATTAGTTGTTGATACTCTCTAGAGAGATGAGATTTTCACCTTAGTTATTAATTTCCAGGCTAATGATTCCCACCGCAGGATTGGTAACTTTCTCGTGAAAGCTCACGCGAAAGACTCCGCTTCCGGAAGTAAAAGTCCAGAAAATGAAAGCACGAATTAGATCAACGGATTCAGTGGTCGGGTTTACTCGATTTCGCTCAGTTCCTGTCAGTTCCGTGGAAAACCAGATAAATCCTGTCTCCTAGATACGTTCAACCGATTTCTGCTTCCAAATTCATGTATATAAGAAACCGATCCAATGTTGGATATATACACGGATAATATATCAGCGACAGTTGGGCTTAGTATTGACTAGTTTGATCAATGTGAATTTTTGTGATGTCTCAATTATGTACTTTATAAGCTCAATTGCAAAATTGATTGTTGAACGTCTTTCATACGAAAAACTTGAATGAAAATGATGCACTATTAGTTACTACACTGTTTAATACGAATATTTAATTATTGATCTTTATCAATGCAAATGCTTTGAGGTTGTGGATGTACCGTAAATAGCTGAAAAACACTTTATAATAATGGAGTCAACTTACAAGTTTTCTGCTTTTGAGAAATCTGATGATCTCACCGAATCTCCGTTAATATCTGATTTTCTTCCGACTAAGTGAATGTTATCTTGATCAATTTACTATAGAAATGGCTCTTGAAAAAGTATTATTGAAGAGAACACTTTGTATGGATTTCGATAGGTTTAAATAAGCAATTAGCATAAACATAAACATATTTAGAATTTGTGTTGGAATGAAAACGATATCAACATTCATTTGACAGTTTTCAGGACTAGTCGAGGATTCGTACTTCTTGCTCAGGGAAAGTGTGTCAATGCTCACGGATGTTTTTAGAATTTATAGAAAATTTTCAAGAAGCGAGGACCAATATTTTTTATTCATAATATGTATTTGGCTTTAACTTGGGGAATGTGTCCGAATATTTTAATATCAACTGCGATCGAGAAAGATATTAGGAATCTTAAATAATTAAGTATTTCAACGCTCCGTCATTTGTATCTAGTGTAGATATTTCAATAGACAAACTTACTGACCAGTTGAGCCATACGTGGTTATTAGATTCACTCCGTTTTCGACAAGCTCCTTGCAGATATGAGGTGGACAAGCTGCTCCACCATAGGCTACGAACTTAAGACGAGCTAATTCTTGAAAACCAGTGTTGTTATTTTGGCGTAATACTTCAATGAGTTGTTCAAGAAAAAGAGCAACCGTGAACAACTTTGTAACTTTTGGGTGTTTGATACTAGCAAATAGTTGATTAGGTGTTGGTGGGAAAACCGCTGATAATGGCATTGCATATGTTCCTCCAACGTACCATAAGGCAATGGAAATTGAAACGCCACCCATATGAAACCTATCAAAAACAGAGTATGAATATATTTGAAGTCCCTGTTTATTGTACGACTGTGTTATGTTACCAGTTTATATTAGAAGACAATATTTCAACATACTTACAAAGGTTGGACTGCTAAGACGGTATCTTCATCTGTCCAAAAGTGTTTGTTCATTTCGAGCGCATAGGTTTCAAAGTAACCAAACAAACATCGCGTTGCTAGACGAATTGGTTTCGGAAAGGATGTACTTCCGGAGCTAAGAAAAAAATGCTTTACTAGATTTGATGTATGCTTCTTTCATGTTCATGTTTACCTATGAAATATGATGCGAACTTGTTCAATTTCATCAATATCTTCTTTCGCGTTGAATGATGATTCTCCCAGCTTCAAAACTTCGGCGATACAAATCTCTTCCAACAAATGCAACTCGATCTTAGAACCAAATTTGATATTGATCTGATCAGCAAGTGATGAATATTTGTCACCGTGGAAGAGTTTTGATACATTCGATATTTCCAGAAGATGCATTATCGCAGCTGCTGAGTTTCGAATACTTAGCGGAAAAACAATTACATCAAGCTTGAATAGAGCGTATATGCTCAAAAGGTAAGAAATGTTACTGTTTGCGAGAAGACAGACAATCGGTTTTTCTTTTCTAAAATCGTCTTTTAAACATGAAGAGAACTTTTGTGCGACATGGCTAGTGACATCGTTAAGTTGCTTATAGGTGAGAGTTGCATATTTTTGTGAATCCATTTGGTCAGGATACAATAAGCAAACTTGATTACCACGATTCTCAGCTTGTTTCTCTAGCATGCCATGAATTGATTTGAAACGGAACTTACTCATCATTGCCAGTACAAGAAACACGATACTTCTAGAATTACATTAAAACATTATTAGTTAAGCTGATTTCTGAAAATTCTATTCATAACACTTCATCCTAGGAGAGTTCGTCGCATGCAGTCTCCCAGTTGAGGCGATAAAGGGTAGCTATGATTGTGGCGGAGTGTGAGGTGTGATGTGCCCAGGTTGAATGAATACAGCGCAGACTGCTGGGCCCAGTCATTTCCCTGCTAACTCTGGGAGAGAGATTCCTAAATCACTTCCGGCTCACTCCCCTCTAATTCCAGCATTAGAAACTTATCCGTGGATATGGTTCCCATTTTCCAAACGAGTTCTGGTCATAGATAAACTGATCTCCCTCTTGGAATAGGACACAGTTCAGATCTGACTTATCCCTCTCCGTTCATAAAACCAGATCCGATCTTTGCCCATTATGCTCTACCTACTTCAATTCTGTACTGGATGCAACCGCTGGATTTTTTTACAGAACTTATGATAACCTACTTACCAAAATCAATGCACTTCGACTGATATATAAGAATTCATCTCTAGATTATCTAAGGTTTCTGGAAGGTTCTCATAAGCGACTTCTAGTAAAATATTCGCAAAGTCATAACAGCCCTCAAGGACTACCATGACGCTTTTTAATCATTCGAACAAAGGATCTTGAAGAGTCTTTTTTCGTGCTCATTCGTCGTATACAAGGAGAGTAAATATGCTGAAATCCATCGTTGGGAGGCTTAGGAGAGTCTTAAACATGTAATTAAAGCTTCGAAGGTCTTAAAATCAGTTTTCAGACCTCGAGTAGTAAGAGTTTTAAAATTCGGACTCACTATGTCTAAGAATAGACATGGGTGAGAATTTGCGGCTATATTACACAGTAACCGGTAACTTAGAGTTACCACTCCCTAGGTAACAGAGTGACGGACAAAACGGTTCTTCCAATTATCATCGATAGAGCCCAGTGAACAAATATCAAGTTATGGGAGATTTCAGTAGATTATAATCGGATTTTTCTGCACCAAAATCCGAATCATAATCGATTGAAATCGTCGAAACTAACGATTATGTAATTTTTAATCAAACGACAATCTTAAAAATCCACTAGAATTGTGATTAAAATCATATTAAATCCCGATCATATGATTTAAATCAAATTCTACCGGATTTCTAAGGTTACTGCTAGATTAAACATCGAAACGAAACTCGACGCCTGTCTTTGCTTTAAACATAGATTGTTTGTGCTTCACACTGTGATTTGAAATCCACTATTGTTTTCGCTGAGAAATGCAACTTTTGAGTTGAGAGTGGATCATGTATAAGCAGAAGAAAGCAATTTTTACCCTTTCCAGAATCGTTCGCTTATTTGAAGTGTCTTACTCTTGAAATTTAACTTGGTGTAAGTGCATTCTAATGTAGAGCTTCCAGAGCACTATCGAATAGTATGTAAGTAGGAGAATGTTGGGTCAAGAGAAAAATTTAGGCAGAAGATTCAGTCAGATTCTCTACCCATCATTCAATGAAAAAACGAATGCTGTCATGTTTTATATATAATGCAAATGAAAATGTTGCCAGCGCAACAAAACACGTTAGATATGATCATTTAGTATAACGACAATAGATTTGCTGATTAAAATTGAACTTTATGTCAACTGTATACAGCCGAAATACCAGAAAACGACCTAATTCGAACTCTACGTAATTTCTGATCTCTTTATTCACAATTACGAAAGGTAGAGACTCAGTTTGAAGAGGGGATCAATTACATCACGTAATGACTTGCTTCCTTACTAGGTACGCCCGATTCGAGCTCTTTTGGATTACGGCAACAGCAATCCTACAGTTAAATAATTAAGATGGCATCTTTTCGCTGCAAGAAAATTTCTTGTTCTCAAAATTTATACTGACTGAAATCTCACGGGTCATCATGAGCCCAGTGATGATAATGTTTATCAATTTTCTCACGTTGTTAGACGAAGATGCCGCATTACACTGAAAAAAAACGTAGAATACAAAACCCTAGTACGGCGGAAAAATCTTCCTAAATCCTTTAAGGGTATATTAACTAAAGGGTATATTAACTAAAGGGTTTATTAAACTTAGGGTATTTGAAAATAAAAAGTGTTTATGGCTCGTTGAAAATGGTTTATTGATCTACCCTTTCAAGAAAAGGGTTTATTATTCTATCGTTATAGGAAAAGATCTGTTAGTTATCCGGACATGGATTTATTGTTCAGCCTGTTCGCAATAGAGTATCATTCACTGAAAAAAGGCCAGATGCAAACGCGCTTCAACAACACAGCTCGATTGTGTCAATCACCGGGTTCCGCAAGAACCGGGAAGAAGGATGCCAAAAAAGCGCAGCATCTTGCAGGAAAACACAGAAGATTGATGGGAAAAGGAAACAGCGTTCTGGCCGAAAAAATTTTGAATTATTCTGATAATATGCACCCGGTTCCTTACAGAAAGAAGAGGAATCGACTGTAGGGTGACGTGGTGTATGTGTGCACATGCGTCTGTTCATTTAGTTCTGCTTCATACCTTCACACTCCCTAACCCTGATTTCATTTGGTCAAAATTTATGGAAAATCCAATATTCCGATAAACGTATTTCCTTGTCCTTAAACCTCAATCTCAAAATTTCCGAGTTCTTACTGCAGATTCAGATTCAAATTCCCTGACCCCGATTACCTTTGGTCAGACTGTCTCAAAAATTCCCCACACACACTTACACACGTGACCATACACATCTCTCCAAACAAGCAACACAATACACAAACGCATTTTCTTATGTACGACCCTCAATTCTATCGATAGAACAATTTACAAACTGAGATTAAACTCCACTCAATACAAACAATTCCTTCCTTTTCTATTTTTTTACACCAAGAAAAAAGAATCAACATCGTGAGTTGAAACACCTTTCAATCGATAAATTGCTTTCGTTTTCTTATAAACGAAGTCCGTCAATCCACATTTAGTTTTCGTTTAATTTACATAGAAGTCAAATTACAAAGAATGTTTATTCAAAAATAAATATCAATGATAACAATTTGTATTTAAAATAATAAAAATATGTTATAATTCATATCATAAAGATTAATTGATAATAATTTATGTTTAAATTGAATAAAAATATTTTTTGAATAATTTACATTTAAAAAATATAATTATTTTAAGTTAAATTTATTTAAAATATGAATTATAATTAATTAAACTCATCTTAAACCAATTACCAAACAAAATTACATATTTTTTAAAATAAAACTGAAAATACCATCCAAAACCTTTACTGACAGTAAATTTACTGCTAATAGCGCCCAAACTTGTTTAAAAGAAAAAGAAAATTCAACTGATTCAAATATGCGCAGGTTTAGTCCAATGGTTTATTCACTGCTTCGTTGTCAAAATTTCATCTGGTCGAATCTACTCTACAGCAATCAAAGATAAAATCGTTAAAATGTTTTTAATCATATTCAGGGAAGGGATTAATAAACGGTACTTAAATGACTCGAAATATGCATAGTAATATGATGTAAAACTGTCACCAAAAATGCCGAAAAATTCTTTTTTATGATGCATTCAAATGATTTATTCGACTAGCTGAAAATGATACATGAAACAGTGAAATAATGTCTATAACATAAATCATTTTGGAGCATTTTTTGTGACAGTTTTACATCATCATAATAATGTATATTTGGAGGCATTTTAATACCGTTTTATCATTTCGTTCTCATCCTAGGTATTCAAGGGTTTATTGAATTCAGAAACCCTTCCGAAGGGTTTCAGAAATTTCCAAATACCCTTAAAAAGGTTTGTTAAACTGCAACGTATAATAAACACTTTGAGGGTTTAATATTCTACGCTTTTTTACAGTGTAGCTTTAGCACTACATTCGTTCATCACTGTTGCCATGAAAATGCAACTTTTTATTTTTGGTTTCTTGCCATTTACTTGCTAGGCAATGCAGATGATGGAACCTAACAGACTTCTCTATAAACTTTCACTAACGTATAATTCCTTGAAAGCTATATGCTAGCTCCACAAAATGGATTTTTTCCGAAACAAGCTAAATAATCATTAGTAATTAAAATATTTTTGTTTGTCTTCAGGGCTATTTTTTCATAAATAATCTAGATTGTTTCAGAAAGAAGCGTGTGAAACTACATCAAGCAACACCAATGCAGAATTATTGCAATATTGTTGAGGTAA
The DNA here is from genome assembly GCA_900239685.1 of Rotaria macrura. Taxonomy (NCBI): domain Eukaryota; kingdom Metazoa; phylum Rotifera; class Eurotatoria; order Philodinida; family Philodinidae; genus Rotaria; species Rotaria macrura. Next base: position 5,370 of record OENT01002026.1, on the reverse strand, counting down.
TCAAACGTAAACAAACGAGAAAATGACTGATTCATTGACACAATCGACGCATATGTTTCACGGATGATTCAAGGTTAAGTGGTTTTCCTATTGAAGAAATACTTGCATGTACCTTGTTTTGTCATATGAATAGGAAAAGGTTGCATCTCATCTTTACTATATTTCGGTGGGAGACTTCTCAATCATCTTGCAAGAGGCGGTGATCTTGAGAGTATGATTTATTAGAAGAACATATGTTTGAAGAAAAATCTAAGCTAGGATTTAAATAACTGACGAGAAAAAGACAATTCAACGAAGAAAATATGTGGGTAGAGACAGCCGAGCAAGAAAGCATTTCATTGCCCCGGTCGGCATACAAAAGTTATGGGATGTGATGAACTTTACCTCGGCTTTTCTATTTAGGCGAAGATTCAGAAAATTCAATTGAGAGTATCAACGTTCGGTTTCATCAGTTGAGAATCCGAGTTCACGGGGAAATTTTTTCTTACGGTTCGTGTCCACGAACATTACACCTGACAGTTGCTATGTAAAAATCAACAGATTGGACTGAGTAATTGCAGCGATGCTCTATAAGGTCAGCGTTGTTACTTAGATCGATTTCATTCACGGCCTCATAGACATGAGTCAGAAATACGGACTGTCCTGCTTACTTGCCCGTTTCGTATTGGCTGCTTTGTAAACGCATCAATAGACGTGACCTCATAGACCTAACAGACACAAGCTTATACGACTAGCGCAAACTTTGTACCCTTTGAAAAAACAATGGCTCATGAAACATAAAAATGATACTCAACTTATTTCTTCTAAAGATCTGTTAGATCAAACGAAACTGATTCGTTCAATCCTTCGGGAAAACTTACGCATCATTCAAACTCGAATAGCTGCAACAGTTTAAATGGTTGGGTTCCGACGAACGACTGATTAAACTTACTCACATCACATTAGCAAGCAACAAAATTTAACTAAGTAGGAAAAGTAACGTATCCGATACACCAGACAGATGCTAATGCAAAATCGAAGTGAGGAGATTCGCATAATCGACTGACAGTGTCGATCAGTGATGGGACCGGTTCGGTTTCTAACCGAACCGAGTCGAACCGAACCGAACCAAAATTGGTTCGGTTGGAAATTTTGGAATATTCGGTCGGTTCGGTTCGGTTCCACGTATTCGGAACCGATTTCTTTTAGAAATATATTCTCAAACATTTTTTAATCTGTCGACTAAAAGTGAATGAGCAAAGTATATCTATATTATCTGATGATATATAAATGAATATACTAATTGCAATGTTAACTAATTCATCATTCATTTTATTCAACAATATTGTGAGGCTGCCGACCACGTTCAAAAGGTCATCATTATCAGCACTAAACTTAGACTAAAGAAATTAAATAATATATAGAAGAATTTTTATCTTTCTTTCTCTTCTTCACATTGCACCACGAATGGGAGATATTCTTTTCCTCGGTGCGATGTTCATAACAGAACGAAAAATAAAAATAAGAAAAGACATCGTAGTATGTATTACGTGTAATTTTCCTTCATGTAAAATTAGTGCTGATAATGACTTTTTCAACAAGACCGAAAGTTTCACAATGGTTTAGAATAACATAAATAAAATGATTGATGAGTTTGTTTACTTGGAAGATAGTATAGCACATTCTTATGATATGATTGAACCAACTGCTTCAAAAACCTTCAGTCATGACTCATGAGTAATAGTTCTGTTCATCGCTCAGTATACACTTTTACAGACAACATTTTAGCAGGAAGCACTTATATATTATAATATTAATTGATTATCAATTTGTATTACTTTTTAATTCACTAATAGATATCTCTCTGTTTTGAATTTTAAAATAATCTGTAACATATAGCAAGAAAGTTAGGAAAACGTATCTAACTAATATTTCAAAATGGATGACTTTTCTGAGATTTTCAGACCTTTCAAATTTAGACAGTCATAGTGGTTATTATCTCTCAAACTGTAAAAAACGAAATGAAATTTAGAATTTCGACAAAATCGTTATATTTTGAAGGACAACTGTTTCCTTTTTAATAGATGTATTTCCCATCATCATTAGGTTACTATTTTCAAATGCTTCGTCAATCCGAAATGATATACTAAAAAAGTAAAGAACAAAAGCTGGAAAGTGTAATATATTTAGATCATTTCTCAAACTTAGGTTACACGACATTTTCACACTACTTCCTTCAATGAACAATGACCTGCTAGCTGAAACTAAATCTACTCTTCGCATTGAACGATGAAAAAAATCGAATGATTCGTTCTTCATTTCGAGAGAAATTGGCTATCCATTAAAAGTACACTGTAGTCTTTTCCGATTGAAAAGTATTTCTAACATAAAAGAGGAAACAGTTATAATTTGAAAATTGACTGCAGCTCAGCTTTCTAAGTCACTCTTAGAACTATCGAAAGTATTTTAAACACGTCGTCAATAAAATTTTATAAATGAATATCTTTGAAAAACAAAGCAGAAATCGACAAACGTTTTTCTATTTTTTAAACGGTTCGGTTCGGTTCGGTTCGTAAAAAACACGAACCGATCCCATCATTGGTGTCGATATAAGGGTAGAAAATTTGCCCTTAGCCATTTAGCAGCTACAAAACGGGCCATTTCCTCGCTGCAGAAGATTAACGTTTCACTTTTCTATGTTTGTGTGTATACGTATCATTTTAGGGTTTTCATATAGCAGTGAGCAGGCCTGAGCTTGTATGTACGGTAAACTAAGACCAACGCCATCTTTTGATGATTGTGGTGAATCCACGCATTTTCATCCGTGATCCTGCATATCTCGACTATAAATTTTTTGTGCGTACAAAAGTCAGAGTCTCATTTATTTAGTATCTTGCGAACTATTTTTTAGACATTTCAATATTAAGAAAGATCGTAAAATGTACTAAAATATTCAAGACCTTTTGAAAATTGCCATTCAATGCCATAGGCATCAGTTGCCTCAATCTGCACTGTAAAATATTTTTCGAGATTGGTGATGAGGGCTTGCCTGGTTAAGTCTCTGGTGAGTCAAAAAGGGAATAGTTTTACAGACTCAGATGATTCAAATTGAAACATTCGTTCGCTATTTTCTTCGAAAATATACATCAGCTTTAGACAACAAAAGAACAAACTTGGATCACTATGTGAAAACTTAATAAAAAAAATTCAAACAAAATAGTTTGTTTTACGAATGAATCAAAACGACAGAAGGTCAGTAGTCGATTGATCGTAACGATCGATATTCACTTTTCGATGCCCTTTTAACACTTGTAATCCTGTACGGCATCTACACGATGTCATGCAGGGCTAAAAGGAAATTCGTTCCGCTCTTTCATCTTAGACGAAGAATGTCGTTCGAAATTTTCAAAGGAAAATTACGTCTTATGGTTATGAACAATGACTCTAGAGTTCGAAAACATATGATTGTGATATCTAAGCGCAAGAAAGAGATGAAACAATCATTTTTCGTATTCGTGAAGTACGCATAAAAGTGTTGGGATTCAAATGGTGAAGCGCTGATTGACTCAAACACGAGGATCGAAAACTTGTGTCGTCATGGAATGAATCCCGAGTCCCTATTTATTCATTGCAACACATATTATTTTAAAGGCTCACTCATGATTTCCTTTCCAAATTGTTTCGTGAAGTCCTATTCAAGAAATATCGATATTATAATATTTCTTATTGTGATAACTGTATTTTGTAGTCACTTGAAAAATGTGAGCGAGAGATGATGAAAGTTCGATAAGCCTTCAAGAAGCATAGGACAGAATCTTCATACTCACGATTTAAATAGCAAGTATAGAATGAAGCGAAATCTAAATACCTTGATTGCACAGAATTGAAATGAACTGAACTAAACAGTACTTGAGTCTGGTTTCTGACAGCTGCTTTCTGATGCACAAGTTTAACTCTTGTGAGAAAGTGATTTGATCGAAACAAACTTTTGTAGTATATATATAGACTATTATCTATGTTGTTGACAATCATATTTTTCAAAGTAGATGAATATCAGTAAGAAGAAACTGTCAGTATATTGAGGAAGTAGACAATCGAAAGTTTATTGTATAATCTTAGAAGATTCGAGTGTTGCTTTTGAGTTTATCTTTTATGTCATTCACCCTTTATTACAATTTTTCGACGAATCTCCAGAACAGAACTTTGTTTTTGCCAATGAAAAACAACTATTTCACTAAAGTTTGAAAATAAATACTACCTTAGTGAATGTACTCATCAAACGAGTACGACTTGCAAGCGTGAGTACTCGAAGTACTCATTCGAATACTCCGAGAAAGGACGAGGGCGGATAAGTCCGTTTTTCTGCTACCCTCAAATCCGATCCATTTGCATCTAGTTTTAATCAGAGGTGGTACTTGATCATATTTTACGAGTTTATTTCCTGAAAAGTCACTTTCAGAATTTTTGTCCCTGAGGTCCCCCACAGGTATCATGGAAAAAAAATTTCTTTTTCGACGAACTAAGACTAAATGTGGTTGTAGATTCAGGGGCGCTGATTATGAATATCACAATGAAAGTTCATAAAACTGATCCGTTCATTGAATGGATCTAGCCACTCAGTTGGCCCCATTTTCCAGCAGTGGACACTAGAACCCATCGATCGGGAAGTTGTTCCACTTTAAGCAGAAATGGATCATCCCCCATAAAGTCATACATGTTAAGAAGAGATGGAAAGGAAAGAATTTATATGTATGCGTCTATCCTTCACTCGTTTTCACAGTAAAATAGCTTCAAGCAGAAGTCTTGAATTCATGGAGGGAAATGCTTCAACAAGGAGAAATGGAAAAAAACGAATCGATATATATCTATATATATATGTAGATAAGTGTCTATCCTTGGCTATTCTTTAAGAGATAATAGATTCAAACAGAAATCGTAAACTTGTACAGGGAAATGCTTCATCAATTTTTAAAAATTTAAAGATTAGATCGACGATTTTATTCATTATTTGAGCAACGTAGTCTCGTCAAATTGGATGAAATTTTAACTGTAATAAAAGTTTCAATTTTTAATCTGAAGATGCAGAATGCGTCACTAGTTTCAATAGAAATAACTTTTCACTTTAGCCCCACTGTAACTAAAATTTAGAACTCGTATATTACAAATCACTTAGTAGCTAACCAAATAGAATGTTTTATTTTTTTTAATAGAATGAGTTTCATAATTTGTTGAGGAATACGGTAGAAAATAAATAGAAATAACTAAATAGGCGAAAACATAGAATTTCTTTCATATAAATAACTAATAAATACTTTTGAAACTTTTTTATTAGAAAAAAACCTACAGATAAGTTAGAGTTCGATAAAAAAAAGCTTTTTTGATGCCGTTGGT
>OENT01002025.1:9748-29817 GCA_900239685.1 Rotaria macrura | reverse complement strand
GCGAACGAGGGATAACGGATACCCCACACATAAGAAGAAACGATTCCAAAGACGCTCACATCTTTGGGAAGCAAGAAAACCCATGAGGATCCATGAGGATCCATGCGGATCCATGAGGATCCATGCGGATCCACCAGGAGCTCTGGATCCGAGGATCTGCTTTTTCCCCCCTGCTTTATGTTTTACTCAAGATCTTGTGAGAAGATAATAGTAGCCGATATCTTGTCCATGATCTTGCCAAGATCTTAGGTACAGATATATCTGATACAACCAAGATATATACATACAATTTATCTTTTCAAGATCTTGGTAAGATCTTGCTTACCGGCCCCAAGATTTCAAGATCTTACTTACAAGATGTTCGACTAGGGTATGCAGTTTATCAATTTTTGATGCTTGCACAGAAATTGTTAAAATTGCTCGTGATTTAAATTTAAACAAACAACAAATTACACGTTTATTAAATGGAATACGTATGTTATTGCCATTAGAAAACAAGCTGCCACGAACAGTCAGTGGTTTAATGAAGATTGTTAGTAAGTACTCATAATTTCTGAATATTATCACTTCTTGTATTGCCAAGTTCCTGTCAATTTTTAGATGTAGATTGTTCGAAAAAGGTTGGCTACTATTGTCGCGAATGCTTTCATCGTTTATTAACGATTGAACAATCTGCATGTACCTATGAATGTTCCATGAACAATCAACGTCGACCATTTAAAAATATTAGTGAATTAGTGATCTGTAATGTTAAAAAAGAGATCGTAACAATTGTCAAACGCTATATTAATATAATTCACCAGTATCAAAACGAATCGAAAATTGCTTTACCTGGTGATATCTTGAACGGACAGGTCAGTATTACTTTCTCTGACTTAATTCACCATAAATAGTGTCAACATCTTTTTATTCATTGTCTGACTCAAATGAAGCAAATCATTAGAAATAGGTGTTTCCTAGGTAAATGTTCCTAGCTTTGCTGATGAAGAAAATCCCGTTTGCGTCAGTCGAGTCTCAGTTTAGTTCAGAACCTTCATTGGTTAATGTTTCTAACTAAAAAATATGATAGAATCAAATATATTGATGTTTACTTTATATTAACACACGGATTGATTCTTCGCCAATAGAGATGAGTGAGCAAAGATGATAATTTTTTTACATTCATTATTTCAACACTGAGAAAATACCATACGTATATATTTCTGAAATAAAATATTTTAATACGAACGAATGACTTAAGAATGACTTTGAACAAAAGAAACATGTAATGTGTCATATCATAAATGGAAATCCTTTCATTAATGAGCTATACTATCAGCTTTCATATTGAATCGGCAAACCTGTTGTATAATAACGTTTAACTGATGTAGAAGAAACATATAATAAAAATCAATTACACCTTTAACCTATAACAGTAAAAACAATTTTTTTCTAACATGAATCCATTGAATGAGTTAGTTAAAAACATCAATGCGGTGTGATAAAATGAAATGTGCCAAGTTCAATTCACTTTTAAAATTTTTTCCCAAACTCTACCATTAATAAAACTATATTTGGGATTGAATTTGTATGTTTTCATAGATTTACAAAATGTTACCAACAAGTAAGTTGCATAAATTTACATTGATGCTTCATACAGACGGTGCTCCAGTAACGAAGGTTGGTGGTAAGTCACTTTGTGCACTACGATATACATTCGTGGAAATTCCTCCACCTCTTCGAGACCATATGGATGCCACCTTGATCTTAGGTGCCTGGTTAGGTGGGACACATCTGAATCGAGATTTACTTTGGTCAAAAATTGTAGATCAGATTCACGATTTGTTTCAAAGCGGAATTACGATAGTTACAGATAATAATGAAAAAATTACATTTGAAATTCGTGCACAGAACTGCAATATCATCCAGTTTAATGGCTATGATGCCTGTCCCTATTGTGGTATTCATGGTATTGTAATAGATCATCAAATCTTTTACCCTAATTCAAAATATCTAGCGGCACAAAAAACTGATGGTGATTATATGGTATGGTCGAAATCGAAATCGGTTTCAAAAGCGATAAAGGGCATCAATGTACCGACACCAATAACAAGAATCTTAGTTTTTTCGCACCAGATAGCTAAAGATTATATGCATTTAACATGCAGTGGACATTTTAAAACGTTAATAACATATTGGGAGAGAATACGATCACCTTGTGTTTTTGATCAAGGCTCTAATTATTTATTATCAATTGTGTTGCCTCATTCATTTAAATACCAATTTAGTCCTTTGGTACAATATTCTCAATGAAAAACCAAAATTTTTAGGTTAAAATAACTCTAATTGATTCAGTATCGCACTTAAGTTTCGTTTTGAAAAGAAGGGAAATTCATATTTTTTAACTATAGCTAGCCCGATAATATTCTTTTTTAAACTAAACTATCTAATGCAAATTCTTTTTTTTAATTCTCACGAATAAATATTGAATTCATTACATGAGAATATAAGTAGTTGATAAATGTCATCCAAATCTCTGTATAGCTTGGCATATCTTTTAAATCAATGCATGTAATTTGTTTTTGTTAGAGATTTTCTACTGTACGTTTCACCAATATTTGCATATTTATTTCTTCCTGACTCTCTTGCACTGCACTTTTTACATTATTTCATATATATCAGAACTTTGTACTTTTATGAAGATATTACTGAACTTGACGGTATTGAACATTTTTTTTGTTATTATTATGAACATATTGTAAATCATTATGGGTAAAAATCACAACTGTGTACGCTTCATTTACATTTACATCTCAAACATCAAGTACTGAAACACGGTGCATTAGTATTTACATCATGCTTCACACGCGAGTCTTATATCGGACATTCAGTAAAATGGTGCTTTGGAAAAAAGTATATATTAGAAAAATTCATTACTTGGTACAATATTGATCATTCCTTTGCTTCAACGAACCGAATGAAAATCGCATATATATTTCATAACGAAAACTTTATCGCACCTTATACAAATATGTTGCTTATTCAAGGCTTTGAAGAAAAACAGAATATATGTTTGAACAAAAGAAAGATGAATTTGAATCAATTAAAATATTATTCTAGTTTTAGTCGTGGACTAAAAATGTTTCATTCCCGAGCTTATTTAAGAAGTGGCAATGCTATTATAGTTACTTAACCTCAATATTAAACGAAGTATGTCCGATGAAACGTAAAACATGTTTTAGTGATGTTTTATTTTATTTCAGTTGTCATGGTAATTATTATGCATTTATAAAGAAATATAATTGTATCGATTTCACCTTATCTGATGTATTGTTAACAGTATCAGTATCTCAAATTATCCGTGATAGATTAAAACTCTACAATGGTTTTTACAATTCTAAGCAATATGCATACAAAATCATACCTGTTCGTGATATTTCTATTAAAGTTATTAATATGAAATTGATCGATAACACGTTCGTTTATACCGATGTTGTTTGTGATTGGGAACATGAATGAAATTCGTCATACTTTTTCAATGTATTTTCACTATTATATCTCTTTGGTTTAATCATTTCTGATAAAGCCAAAATAAAGTTAAAAAATAATATGTTAACATGTTTCTTTCTATTTTGTCAGTTGTCAATTATTTTTCTTTAATGACATATGTTTTTTTGTCTGTTCTGTTCAGATATGGATTCGCCATCAGTCAATTATACTCGTGTACGAAGAAGTACAGCAGGAATCAACAAACGTTATGATGAACAAGAATATGTACTAGTCTCATTTCCACAATTGAATAAGCATAGCATTGTTCCAGCTAGTAGTGTCAACATCGATCCTCTTGATCACCAAAATGGAAGTATAAAAACGTTCGGATCACGAAAACACTTGCGTATTATCAGTAGTGGTACGCTTTTTATTAAAAAAAATAATTATTTATAATGATTCTTATTTCTACTTTTAATATTCAGGCTCTAAAGAAGTAATTAAAGAAAGAGCATCACGATATGCTACCTCAGCTGGTAGTGAGGAAGTTGAACTAATACCTGATGAACAAGATCATCATGGAAATGACAATGATTGCGAAGAGAATTTTTCTCCATCTCCTATGCGTCGAACAACTACAGATGCTAAGAAAAGAATATGAACAATGAGAAATCAAGATCACAAATAGAAACAATCCAATCAAATAAGAATGAACAAGTGACAACTTCATATCACGACCATTTTCGAAATGCCTCATCGTTACAAAGTATATGAACCTGTGTTTTTTTCGTTACCATGATAACAAATTATTCAATATCATTTTACCGTTCATGTTTTAGGAACTCCATTGAGTAAAAGACAACTGAATTTTGATCGCGTTTATTCAGAAGTAGTTGGTACTAAAAGAAGTCTCAAAGGTTTTGATAATCAAACTTCATTAAGTGGAAGCGATGAAGCAAACGTCGAATATGGTAAGATGCAGTTTCACATAACATTAGAGTTTTCAAAGAATTACATTCTTCAGATAAAAATCTTTCTGTTGTAAAAAAAAGTAACGATATTCAATCCATGCTGAAGAAGCCATCTCGTAAATAGAGAAAGCACAATGCTGAACATGTACGAAATGGTAATCTTCTTAATAATAATAATAATTTTTTGTAATACATGCTTGATTTAAGTGGAAAGGCCATGCATCGGTTGTATTAAGCATCAATAAGAGATTATGAAGTTGTCTAAAAGACTTGACCGATTGGAAAAAGTCATACCTGTTATTAAAAAGTTTCGATCGAAAAGCATAACTGTAAGAACATTAGAATAAGAAGAATGTTCACTTGCTGCTAGTTTTTTCTTATTGATTAGGTATCAAATCGTCCAATAAATGCATCTATAGATAATAATGAAATTTACTCAAGTGTTGAGGTGAGTTATATTCTTTGTCATCAGTTTTAATCGTCCTCTCTTGTTTATAGCAAGTTACTGGGGTTAATCCAAAAGAACTTCGAAGTACAGCAGCACGTCCAACAATGATTATGAGAGAATTGATCAAAAGAGCTGGTTATATTGATGACAAAACGTATTTGAAAACACACGAAAATTTATTCAAGGGTAAGTTTTCAACTTTCAAGCGCTGTAATGAAAGATCTATTGTAAATAATTAATTTAGAATTTGTACAAATGAAATGTATGATACTTGATGATAATATTGATAACCATTGGAAGGAAATCACAGATTCTCTTGGCCGAAAACATATTGATGAACATAATAATAAAAAGAAAAAAATTCTTTCTCAAGAATCATTGACAAAATTAGAGACAACAATAACACAAGCTTTACAATCATTTATCATCTCTAATGAAGATGAATCGGAACTGACGACAACTTCAAACACAATATTAGAATCATCTCCATTATTTTAAGTAAAAAATTAGGAATAAAGAAAGTATTTTTCTTTAAACAATCATCTTGATTTAATATTTCAGTATACGATTTCACGAGTTCACCGAACATGATCCATATTACTTTCGTTTTTACTTCTATGGTTACGTGAACTAGGATAGCAAATTCATGTTATTTGAACTTTTAATTTCTATGATTTAACAGACAGATTTGATTTTATTACTTCATTTTCATTCTTGTTTCTGTCTCTTTTCTATGTGTCAGTTTTCATCTGTTAACGTTTTGTGTACTATGCTACTAATGTTCGCTTTTTATCTTCATTTTACTAAGATGGATCTAATAAAATGGAATGAACAGTTCAAAGAACTATCGTAATACAGAAACAATACTGAAAGTACTCATATAATTATGAGCGAGTATTTAGCTATGATAGTTAATACTCTAACGGAAGTACTTAATGGTCGTACTCAAATACACACTACTCTTACATGACAACTCGATGGCAGTCCTCAGACGACTAAAACTCATAGTGAGTACGATTCTAAAGTACTCGGATGCATCAGTACTCATGGGTACTCGCGGCATTTTCTAGCGTGAGTACCTCTGGAGTACTCTCTAAACGAGTACATTGACTAGGACATGCAATAATAAGTCTTAATAGTGTTCCAGTCTAGAAAAGCAAAGTATTAAAAAAGATTCAATATTGATTAAAAGAAAAGTACTTTATGCGGCTTAGGTAGCCCATGATAATGGTCTAATTCTAGTTTAGGACGTGGGTGTGAGGAAGTATAGTTTTCAGTAGTTTCTCTCTCACCCATACTCTTCTCTTCTAAAAATGTGTATCTATGATTTTTGTTTGTTTTTTTCTCTTCCAGAGAATACGAATTCGTCGTTTGTGTGCTGAATAATGTCTATTTGCTAGTCGAACATTGTTCAACAAAACGGCAATTGTTGTCAATAGTGGTCGGCGACTTGTATCCTCCTTTGCTCAAAGTCGAATTTCCGGGACTTTCAAATTGAAAAATGAAAGCCGCACGGAGGCAGGTCTTTTTTCAAGGAGACTTAAAGATTGTAACGCGAATATTGCTCTTACTTCTCACCACATTGTTTTTTCTTCTTCAGGCAAGGAACTCTTCCAAATGCAACACATACTCCTATCGAACGATAGCCAGAGGAACAACTAGCAAGCTCTATTACCTTCATTCAAATCTCTCATATCACGACAGATACGGCATTCGCAGGGCAAAAATTGAAACTGCGCAGCGGTGAAAAATTAGTCGTTCCTAATGTCATTCCCAGCAGCATTCCGACCTGAATCATGTCTCACTATCACACTTACTGCAACGAAGTGATCGATGGAAATGACTTCAAACTACTCGCTCCATCATCTGTGTGCGCTATTCTTTAAAAATGTACCGTATCGATAATTTTTCGTCTGATAGCGTGGCTGCATTTCATCACACAGGCAAGCAAAAGACGGGTATAAAGTCTAGTCAAATTTCTAGTCATGACAGAACGACCTGTCTCGTCTTTTTCTCAAAACCGACTGGAATATGACTAGTCTGCAATCATTAGAGTCTACATCTAACGTCATAAGCACATGACAGATAGGCGTCATTCTGTTGAATATGACTGATCTTTTTCCCAAAACAGTCTAGACATGTTGTACTGTCCTGTCGTCAGTCCAAAACGTGCTAAACTAAAAAATATCAGAGCATCAACCGTTTTGTATGTCATCAGTGGTAGCTGTATGTACTAGTTGACTTCGGACTAGTCTAAATGATAAGAATATACCGCTGAATATTAGATTCGAACATGCGTTCAATGAATCACTTACCAATAGTTTAGCCGATTGAACTATATGATCGACTTAACAATTTCTATATATCAGTAGTCATCGAAAGATGCTATTTAATAGAATTTTATTCATAGTTGCAATTATTCATATGAATAAAGTATTACTATCACAGACTGAGAATTACCCATACCAGTGAAAATAATTGTAAATTTTATTTCGATGAGGTACGAGTAATTTTTTCTCGGTTGCTATAAAAAGTGCATGGAATCGATTTGTATCAAAAGTAACTCCTAGTTGTTCAATTGAAAAATAAATTAAAAATAGCTTTAAATTAATAGATATAATTTTTTTCGATAACAGTCCAAGTTTATTTTTGATTTCAATTTTTACAATCGAGATTTAAAGATAAATTGAATTTCTTTGCTTCAATTTATCATTATTAATATCTATGTTACCAAGAATTCAGTTTAAGATACATTAGTATTTGATACAAAACATTTCAAGTTTTCTAAATTTATTTTTTCAAATTTATTTTATGCATATTAATTTATTGTCCATGATAAAGATTGATAAATGTCGTTTTTGAACTAAATATTGTATTTCGTAATTTAATCCCATTCTTTTCTTTCGCTCCAATGTACTCAAGTATTTTTAGTATAAACAAATGCAAATTCGTTTCTATTCGTAAACTGATTTTAGTTATAGTAAAAATAAATTCTGATAAAATTTTGCATGGATCGCTCAAACTCGATTGTATAATTGTTGCTAATTTTCATGACCATGATGTGAAAGACCACGTTTAACCATCAGTCATAGAGAGAAAAAACTATTTCCTATTAAACTACATGATCTCACATAGTGGACTTGAATAGATATAAATATCAAGGAGCAGCGTATTTCTAAATCATAAATTTTTATTTATCTTCTCAATAATTGTGAGTGTTGACCCTTACTTAAAACCTATAACGGTGTGATTACTATTCCAGCACCTACTTCATACCCTAAATGCTCTTGATTATACATTAATCATACTAAACAAGTATAAAGATTCTAAAAAACTTCTGTATATTACCCGCTCTGTAGTCTAGTTCGATTAATAGTAGTCGAAATGAGAACTTCTGACAATTAAACCAAGAGAAACGGATCTTTTAAAAATTCCAGGCTATTTTAGATTAAATTAGTCAGCACTTTCTCGGAAACGCAGTAGTAATGAAAATCATACACAACAGTTCTAGTTAGTCAGCATCATCTTTAGAAAGCATTTCAGACTAATTAAGACTTTTTTCAACTAATTTTAATTATATGCAAGATTAACCACCGTCAGGCTGCTTTTTAGACAGCCGACATCGACGTTAGTCTTCAGCTGGCATCTGATTTGTCGTCTAAATATCCTTCAGGTATCAAATACTGTCGAGTCAAACGTTCGAATCCACCTTTCTTCACACTTCCTTTCTCCTTTTTCTCATATGCAGACTAGCCAGGACTCATTAAGGAGACAAAACGGACTGGACATGACGGGTATTACGAATTTTTCGACTAGTCTTGACATAGTTGCAAGACATTTTGCCTACAGGCAACCTGTCTTGATGGGTAAGCTAGATGCTTCAGACGAGACCTGGCAAGTAGTGTTGACGCTTCAGACTATCATGTTGGCATCCTTCCTAATTTTTTGTTTGCCTGGGAGCTTCGAAAATTGTGTGACAAGATGGCCATGATCGGTAAGTATCGAACTGAATTATATTTTCTTGTCTCTCATCAATCGCGATCCGTTTTTTTGTCAGCCATAAAACCAGAAGAAATCGTTCGTGTCAAACAAGCTTTAAATGATGGACGCAATTATTTGAAATTAGAGTTTGAGTCGCATATTTTGACCAGCAGTACGATTGCTGATCACTGTTCCACATTTGGATTGAGTGAATTGTACAATGTAGCATAGCTACAAAAATACGAACACGAGCACGGTGATGAACGTTGCTACATGTGACAATGGCTGTGAATGTGGATCTTTGGGTTTGCATGTAGGGCTGAAAATATTTCCCACACCCACACATGTACATGTTTTTCATATAATGTGGCAAATGACTCACTCCATTCCTAATTAATAAATGAGATACATACAGATGACAAGAGAACAGTTGCCTAGTTTTATCTGGTTTCAACTTGCTTTTTAAAAACGATTTTGCACATTGTACAAATTTTATTCGATACTACTTTATTTTTAATGATTTCCATCGTAAAGAAGAAAACTTATCTAATTATTAAGATATTTCTGAGTCATTTTCAGTTTAGAATAAATCGAATCGATATTTCAGGAATTTTGATTTGAGTTACGACGGTTGATAATTTTCAACAATGAACAAAAATTCAAGAATTTCTTTCGCTTTTGTATGTTCAGCACCGAAATGTTTTTGAATGACTCTGCGAGCTTCTGAATAGCATTTTTTCGCTTCATCCAATTTGGCCTGTTTTTCAGTGGATTCTTGATGTTCTTGTTCATCCTTTGGTTTACTATCCATTTCGGATACTATTTTCATGCAAATATCACCCAAGTGGACATTGACATCACATACTTCAATATGATCTATACCTAATGTACCCAACAGAATCTGTAGGGCTTGTTTGAGATGTACATAAGCCGTATCGTAATCATTCATCATTGCATAAGCAAGACCAAGAGAATCAAGAAAAATTCCATATTTATAATGTTGGTCGTTGAATTCCTTTTTAATAATGGCACGTGCTCGATCAATATGAATAATAGCTTGTTTATAATTGCCTGAAAATGAAAAACATAGAATAACATATAACTCTAAAATAGGCCTCTGTTTTATTTTTTTCCTAACTAACCGAGTTGATGTTGAACCTTTCCAATATTGTGAAGGATTTCAGCTGCTTCTGAATGTTCGGGACCAAGCGTTTTTTCAATTATTGTGAAAGCTCGTCGGTAGATACGCAAAGCATCGTCATAGTTATTTCTTTTTCGATCGAGATCTGCTAGATTATTGTAATAGATACCCAATTTATAATGTTCTTGATTAGGACCAAACGTATCTTTGACGATCTTTATTGCTCTTTCATGGAGGGCTTCTGCTCCATCGTAATCTCCTCTCTCCTTTAATAGGAGACCCATTGAGTTGAGCAATTCAGCTACTTCAATATGCTTTGGTCCAAATGATTCTTGCAATGCTGCCAATGCTTCCTTATATGTGACTTCAGCTATTCTGTAATCACCTCGCTAAAAGACAAATCATTGTAAAAACAGAGTTTTCCCTCGCACAGACGAGTCTCGTTCGATTAAATAAGCAGATTTTCTATAGATTCTATTAACAGTCTGAATCGATTGTCTATGTCTCATGTGGAAAACGAAATAAGTCAAAAGTTAATTCAAATCTACAAGACAACTACGAGACTGTAGTGCTACTGTCTAGTTTCAGATAATTAGAAAATAGCAAATTATATTAAATCGAACTTGACTGTTAATAATCTTCAAGTCACAGCAATACAGGCTGAGATAGCCAACGAAAACCATGACTAAGTTTTCCCCACAAGTATCGATTACTGTATCTGCATATGACACTTTAGAGAGAATATATGCAAATATTCAACGTTAATCGATCATCTCCTATTCAGCCCGTAAGTGAAATGTAATGAGACAAGAAAGATACTGAAATGAGTCTCAGAAACAATAGATTATTTGTCTAAAGAAAACTAAAATAAATGTTCTCTAATCAAGCTGTACTAAGTCCACTTGACGATTACATCAATTTCCTACAAATATCTGACCAATTAGCTCATCGAATTCTGTCTATGGGTTAGAATAAAAAATTGATCGAAAATTTCCTTTTTAAGTAGAAACTTAATTTAATTCTTCGATATGATGAAAGAAAGCAAAAAGCATTTTTACTGATATTAGATAAGTGCTGTAGTTTCATTGATAGAATCAATTTGACATGATCATCCTACAATATAATATTTTAAGTAAATCGCTAGTAAATTCATTGAATATAAAAAATGTCACTATCGACGAATGTATTGAACTAACGATTTTGTGCCTTTCTTAGACAAACATGCTCATATTCCACTTGCTAAAAACTCCTATCCGTAATTGATGTATCTTGTATCTTCTGATAAAATCAATTATTTTACTATTTATCACGATTGAAAATCATAAGCCCAACATGTGAATATATTCCTATAGAAAGATTATACAGAATAACATCTCTCAAAATAAACTGAATGAATCAGGTGGATGGAAACAATGACCACAATGAGTCTTTCAATTGATTATTGATCACGGATATTTTCAAAATGCCAAAAAAGAAAAATCATTTTATTCGTTTGATCAATTTTCTATCGGACCAGTTGATTTACTTTGGTGATTCTTTGATAATTCATACCTTTCGATAAATATCGCCAATATTTCCTAAATACATTCCGATTGACTCGTGCTTATGACCATAATAATGTTTTGATATTTTCAATGCTTGTTTGAAATAATCCAATGCTTCTATATATTTCCCTTCTTTCTTCAAAAGAATACCCAAATTATTCATAACATCAGCCACTAAAGGATGATTATGACCATGGACTGATTCAAGTTGTTTGAGTGCTTTTAAATAGAGTTCACGAGATTCATTATAATTACCTTTTTTTCGAAAAATATCTAAATTTCAATTCGAAAAAAAGAAAATGTTATGAACGATTCTTAAATTAAAAGCACAACATGTGGGATACTACCTGCCAGATTAGCAACAATTTCAGACCAAAGATCTGAATTTGTATCGGCTATTTCGAGTGCTTTATTATAGCTCGAAATAGCTTGATCATACTGGAATTCAAAATAAAATATAAATACAGGAAACCAAGAATCGAATGAACTTACATCAGAACATTTCTTAGCAAGTAGCCCAATACCATTGAGAATTTCGGCTTTTTTTTGTGATTGATCATTATTGGGCAAAAGATTGAGTGCCCGAGTAAATTTGTCTTGTGCTTCAGTATATTTTGCTTTTTTAAGATAAATGTGTCCTGAAGCCAAAAGTAATTCTATTCGTTGAGGATTTGATTTCGCTTTCAAATAAATATCGGTATAGATTTCTAGCGCTTTATCATATTGGCCATCGTCTCGTTCAATCTGTGCACTTAGAGTCATCACATCGAACACTTTTTGCATACCTTTAATCATTTTTAAACATTGTCGTGCTTCATCATAAGCATGTTCTTCATGAAATCCGTTGGCTAAATCGTACAATGCATTGTCCTTTTCCTTTGTGCGTGTTTTAGTATTATTGTACTCCCGCAATTTAATTCGTAATTCAGATAATTTCTGTTCTCTTTGATTCATTAAGCTATCCGGTGAATATGGGCACGACTTTTTGTGTTGAGTCAAATCACTTCGAGTTACTTTGGCTGGACAACCTTGCAATTTATTTGGACAATTGAATTGAACATTGTCGATAAAACGTTGAATGACAACATTTGTTGTTAATGTTTGCTCGGTCAATGCTGTTGAACGACATCGAGGACAATTTTGAGGAGATTGTCTAAGCCATGATTGAATGCAAGCAAGACAGAAAAGTTGATGACAACAAGGAGTTTCTCTAACATCGGTTACATAGTCACAACATATACAGCATTCAATCAAAATTTGAAATTCATCTTGTGATGAGATCATTCTGTTTTTTTTTGTATTCGAAATGAATGAAACGAGGTTTACTTACGAAAAGATTCAAGTTTCATATATTTTCTAGAAAAAACAATTATACACGTTGATGTATGTGAATACGACAATGCATAAGTATTACATCGTTTTCTTTTCTATGCCGTGCAAATGAGCCTTACACTTGAAAGACAATTATTGTGCCAAGGTCAAAGAGAAAAACAACTTACCTCGTGCGTTTTTCTGCATTCTTTTGCATGAGCAAAGTATACGTTAGTGTTTGATTACATGTGGTGTCACAAGGAGGCAGAATGGCAACCATACATGAAGACTTACGAAGAATGAGTCATAAGTAAAAGAAAAACATCACATTATTATTTGCTTATGTTTGCTACGTTGTCCATCAGTTAATTATCGTTGATTATGATATATAGAGAAACGAAAACTTGGGTGACAGAGTATGCGCCGACTTAATTTTTGATAATAATAAACTGATCCTACACTGAACAGAATTGACTGCAATTTTTGTATTACTTTTCATTTTCTATTACTAATAAAATTCACAGAAGAATCCAAAACGTTCCTTGGCGCTTTCAACGGTTATTGATTCTATATGTAGTCAACTACTCATCACTTTGAATAGATCCAAATCGACGGCAATGGCCTCCATAAATGGCTCTGAAGCGTTATTATATGTATGTGATGATCAGATGCACGAAACAATGATTCGATGCTCTTTATTGAGGTCAATTTATTGCTATTTTCTGCTTGAAGCGATCTTTAGATGTAATAGACGGTGATTTTGGATGATGCATACTGGCTTAAAAGATAAAATACCATTTACTCAAGTACCCAGGAATAGTCTCTTCAACAGGCATGTAAAATTATGAATCTAAAAAGCATAATATAAAATAATTAAAAGATAATTACTATTCATTCGATGCATTACAAAAAACGATCTAATATAAAATAGATAGAGCGGAAGATTCAAAACAGCTACTACTCATTGATCTAATGTATTAAAATAATGTAAAATAAAATAAATTGAAATACTTACTATTTATTGAATTTACTTACTTGTAAATAATCTAAATAACATACAATTCAATAAACTTAAATACTTTATGTTCGTTGAATTTGTCTTCTTAAGTTAGTTTCTATACTATACTTATGCTTTATTTATATCCCGTATCCTCTATCTTTTCCCAATATATCTTCTAGGTACGTTTCTGCGGTTTCAATTTTTTCATTTCGAAATCCGATTCCGACTCCTGAAATGTTTTCTTCAGAACTCCATTCCGACTCTGGTTCCAAAAATTTTTATTTTCTAACTGCAACTCCAACTCAGAAATTGTACTTCGAAAACAGCCGATCTCTGTCATATATTAATTTCGAAGAGACGCAAAATAAATAGACGAAGGAGGGAATCATCAACATCTTGATTTTAAGTCTCTTGAGATTTATAGTGCTAGAAGATAAAAGAATGACTAACAATAAAAAGTACTTGAGAGAAAACGAACGTCAAGAATTGATTTCATTTCGAGTTTCAACTTGTACTACGCCCAAGCAATCAAAGTTTGAGGATGAAGAAAGTTGCAGTATTTCGGACGACACTGAAATATTTCTAGATTGATGATATTGCTTTGTGTAGTTGATCTTTCAGATACTACAGTTAAGATATTGTGCTTTGTTCTTCTTTTTGTGAAACTAACTAATAGGATTTACAATTCGTATTGTCTTTTTTCTCTTGTGTGAAAAAAAATAGTTCACCCACGATTATAAAATACTTGACTCGATTTTCCCGAAATTTTTCAATAAACCTGACTCGGACTCCAACTGAGTCGGAATCAGAATCGAAGTTGGAATCGAGTTTTGGAGTTCCCCGCACATCTCTACGTCCGACACTATACTCGCATCTGTAGTCTATCTCCTTCAATAAACGACTTGCACTCATGTCAACGAAAACCTTTTATTACTCGAGAGTAGTGCCATAGCTAACTATTTCAAAGGCGCTGTTGAAACTATGCGACATATGTGTGTAGGCATACGCCAGAAATTAACGCAATACGTGAAAAAAGAGCCCGGAAGAAATGAAATAGGCTTGCAAGAACCAGGATCTATCGCTACACACAACGTAGTGTTTCCTTTCTTGACTTTTCTGTTCGTGCGAACCCATTTTCTGTAAAACTTTTTGAGAATTATGCATACGATAGCCGTATAGGACGGTGCAAGATGATATACAACCATACACGGCAGTCACATAGCTCCATATACGGAGCACATATGTTTAATGGCTGGTCACTCTGCATGTTTTCACAATTATTCGCATACGCAATACGTATTTCACTGTAGCTCTCTTTATACGCGCATCGTATACGGAGCCTGCGTACGACTTCCGTATATCTTGAGTTTGGGCGTGGGCGAGGATGTGGATGGGTGCAACAAAAGCTACCACGATGCGTTTCGACTTCTACTCAGATAGTTAATCATCAGGTGGCTTAGTATCTTTAGCTCGATGTTGTGGGTATTGATTTAGGTTTGTGTTGTGCGTGATGTTGTAAAGTACAGGAGCATTCATAGTTAAGGGTGTTAATTTATATTTACTTTTCATTTAATCTACGCGTAAATTAATATTAGTTTCAAATGTAAGTGGTTTTTTCGTAATTTATTTTTAAAAATAAATATAAACTTTCATAGATTATAATTTATTTTAAAAACAATTATTTTTCTCTTTTATTTTAATAAATATAAATTAAATTAAATGATGGTATTTTTTGTGGCACTGCAGATTATAAATGTATCCTGTTTTCAAGTATCATATTCAAATATAAATCATATTTTGTACAATATTTGCATTCAAAACGATAGTCTGTAAGAGAAATGTTAGTTTCGTTATCCATTCATACGTAAAAAAAGGACCGATCAAATGCCTTTCTTCAGATTTTTTCACTTTAAACTCAAGAAAAAGTTGTTGTATTCATCTTAAATATTTGACATTACGTGTTTGGTTGCTCAAAAATTGATGAAGAAGATTTGGAAAAATCATGCTTAGTCTTCAGTATTTCTTGACTGCTTTCGATGAACATTTTTGTAAGTGTAGCAGTTGTAGAATGGTGATCGGGGACACTCTGACGCTGTCATATAGTTATATTTGATTATTTTATGCATTTTCGGAACATTGTCGATTTTTTTTCAAATAGTGTGAGAAAATTCTATGCGCTTATTTCTGTCCAGTTAGGATTTCTACGATTCGATCTGAAAACGAGGACTGTTAATTTTCATTCATTAGTAGTCTCCAAATCCTTGAAAAAACTAGTCACACTTTTCTTCTGTTGTTGCTTTAATGTCTATCGATTGAAGAAATTTTTAAGTACTTGCTTCGTAGCAGTTATTTATACTCTGTAAAAATGGTCCGTTTCCTAAAGAACCCAAACCGGTTCGGAAACCTGGAAAGGTTTGCGAGAGGATTTGCGACACTTTCAAACTTTTTCAATTATACCTTTTAAGTTTCTGATGTCTCGGAAACCGTGGGGTTCCCTACAATACCGAATTCAATGCCCTTGAGGTTTTCTGGATTAATTTTTTCGTAATGCCGGAAACCAAAGCCTGTCCTCAGAAACCGTTAGGGTACTGAAGGAAACCAATATTACAAGAAAAGTTGAGCTGGTATCCGAATGGGTATGCGAGAATACCTTTCCGGTTTCCGAATTCTTTTATCGAAAACCTTTTAGGTGTCCAAGCGTACTGAGTGTCGAGAGAGTATAATGGAATACCGAAATCTGTTTCAGAGAACTCTCGAACCTGTTAAAGGTTTCCACAACTATAAAACACTTGAGTTTTTCACGAAACAGTCCATAATAAGTGTTCAAAATATCTTAGTAGAACGTGTTAGGCTATCTCATTTTCGTTCCAAATCTTCATATCTGTTTGCGTCATTGTTGAACTACACTAACGCTAAACGATGATTAAGATGCGACTTTTGGTCTAAGTGGTTAGGACAACTCCCCAGATAGAAGGAGGTGCGGTTTCGGTTCCCGTGAAGGTCACTTTTTCATCGTTCGATCACACAACATCAGTGACACTCCTTGTCCCTTTCGTTCTATATCTCTTATATGTTCATTTCCTTTCTTTCGATTCCTTTCTCTATCGTTCTCATATGAAGCTAACAATATCCGACCATTTTTTGCTCTCTTTAGTTCAATTAAAATTGCTCTTTTAGTGTTTATAACTATAGCTTAACTATAGGTCACTCTGTTATTCATCAGTTTATCGAAACCTGAAACGAACCTCTACTTTTGAAATCATATTATTCTATCTTAAAATTCATAAGACGTTTAAGTTTGCAAACATTAATGATAAAAGATTATTTAAGATTTTAGACGCATAGAAATTCTTAGCGAAACATGTGTGATTCTGTCTTGTATCAATTGAATTTCAACAAGACAGAAACTCTATATTATCGTTAGGGTCTTTTAGACTTATACCGGATTCGACTGAAGAAATTTTCCACTGGAGATAAAAATGAAACTGTCTGATTCGTGCGAAATAATACGACTGAAGGATACCGAAAATATTAAAAAAACTCCTCCTTCGGAACACATGCTGAGAAACAATTTAAAGAAGGATGAATAAATAGTACTAGTGAGTTCCATTTAACAAGCGAAAACATGACGAAGTATTCTCAAATGGTGAAACCCGTCAAATGAACTAAAATCCAATAAGCAATATACCTGATCATCCCGCAAACACATCCAACAGTACCTTCTTTCAGACCTTTCCGTCTTCTGATAAAAATTATATCGCCACATCAGGGAAGGACTTTCAAATCCCTTATAACTTTTTCGATCCGTGCTTCTATTGGTCAGAAAGCCAAACAATTGGAAATTCAACTGATGAAAAGTAAGACTTGTTATCTTAACTTCTTTCTTTTGATCGAACTTTGCAAAAGGTTATCGGGGCCAGGAATTCGAATCCGTTATCGCTTTATGGAATTTCACTTCTATTGGTCAGGAACGGAACTAGCCGAATGAGCGATTTCTCTGCGTTAAAATAAAAGTTGTTGGTATTGGGCTTTTTTGTTCGGTTCATTAGAAAATACTTTTTTTTAAGGGCTTGGTATTTATTGCGGCAGAATAGTGGAATAATGAAAATTTGGGCAGATTTAGATGATTTGCTTTTTTCCTAAGCTGATTTTGAATGATGCGCTGAGTTAAAAGGATCCTTACATGGTGTTTTGTGTATTTTATATTCTTGGAAGTTCCGTGTTACGTTTCATGGTATGAGTTATGACATCGGTTATATCGTTATCAGTATTTGCAGTATATACTTCTGACTCATGAAGTCAAGGGTCGTATGAGTCGCAGAGAAAATAGTTAATTTTCTTATTTGTATCTTAGATTCTAAATAGAATGAGGAATTAACAATTGCGCGTTCGATTTTAGTACTTTAAAGCTGATCAACTGTTTAATTTCTGTTCAGATCCAGCAACAGATGAAGTAAGGATAATGGTTAGTTGCATGTTGAAAAGTTAAAAGCTTATGAACTGTTTCGTTGGTACTTAGATCAACATCAGATGAAGAAATATTAATGATGAGTTTGATTGTGAAAGTTAAAAACTTGTGAGCTGTTTCATTTCTATTTAGATCCAACACCTCAAGTCGGTGGTTTCATGAACCTGAGACTGCAGGAACTTGTAGAAAAGATGTGGTAGTGTGACCTTACTCTCTAAAAAAAGTCCGTTTCCTAAAGAACCCAAACCGGTTCGGAAACCCTTTCGGAAACCTGGAAAGGTTTGCGAGATTTTCAAACGTTTTCCAGTTTACCTTTTAGGTTTCCGAGGTCTCGGAAACCCTGGGGTTCCCTACAATACCGAATTCAATGCCTTTGAGGTTTTCTGGAATACCTTTTCCTTAGTGTCGGAAACCAAACCCTGTCCTCGGAAACCGTTAGGGTACTGCAGGAAACCAATATAACCAGAAAAACTGAGCTGGTATCCGAATGGGTTTGGGAGAACACCCTTCCTGTTTCCGAAGTCTTTTATCGGAAACCTTTTAGGTTTTCGAGCGTACTGAGTGTCGAAAAGTATACTAGAATACCGAAATCGGTTTCCATGTGTTCCTCGATCTGTTAAAGGTTTCCATAGTTATAAAACACATGAATGTTTCACAAAACAGTCCATAATAAGTGTTCAGAATAACTCAGAAGAAAGTTTTAGGCGTTTAAATTTTCTTTCAATATCTTCCTTTCCGCCCATTTTTAGGTATCATTAGTTCAATTGAAATTGCGTTTTAGTATTTATAACGAGCTTAATTATGGCCACTCACATATTCATCCCCTTTTCGAAAACTGGAAGGACCCTATAGTTTTGAAATCATATTATTCAATCTTAAAATTCATAAGAAGTCTCAATTTGGGATCATTCATGAGTAAAGATAAATTAAGATTTTTGGACAAATAAGTATTCTTAGACAAACACTTATGTGATTGTGTCTTGATCCATTGAATTTCAAAACGACGGAAACTCTTCATTGCAAGAAGAGTCTCACAGACTTATGCTGGATTCGACCGAAGAAATTCTACAATAGAGTCATAAACATCACTGTCTGATTCCTGGAGAAATAAAATGACTGAAGCAGACCGGAATCACATAAAAAGCTCCTCCTTTGGCACACGTCTTGAGATGCAATGTAAATTAGGATGAATAAATAATACCAGTGAGCTCTATTTAACACGTGGAAACCAGATGAATTATTCCCAAACAGTAAAACCAACCGAATGAACTAAAATCCACCAAGCAATATACCTGATGATCACGAAAATACAACAATCGGTAGCTTTTTCGTAGACCTTTACATTTTTTTATCAAAATAATAAAACCACTTCACAACAGGAAATTCGAATCCGTTATTACGTTTTCGATCCGAGTTTCCATTGGTCAAAAAGCCGGTCACTGGAAATTTCCAGTGCTGAAAAGTACGATTTCTTATCTTAACTCCTTTGCCCATTTTCATCGAACTTTGCAATAGGTTATCGGGGCCCAGGAATTTGAATCCATTATTACTTTTTCCATCCGAGCTTCCATTGGTCAGAAAGCCGGCGAATCGGAATTTCAAGTGCTGAAATGTAAGATTCATTTTATCTTAACTCCTTTCACCATTTTCATCGAACTTTGCAATAGGTTATCGGGGCCCTGGAATTCGAATGCATGATCCTTTCTTCCTATTAAGATTGTATCGGTCAGAAACGCA
>OENT01002024.1:0-29863 GCA_900239685.1 Rotaria macrura | reverse complement strand
GAATTTTGACTGCGTTTCTTGGTTCCCGAAGTCTCGGAAACCCTGTCACGGAAACCCTTAAAGGGTTTCAGATAGTAACAAACTCGGAAACCCTCTCCGGGTTTTATGGGATACGTTTTTTTTTAGAGAGCACGGTCGTAAACGACGGTATACGGAGAAATACGGTAAAATGTATGGTCCAGTACTACAGCAGTTTATCTCCGTATCGCATACGGGGAAATGCGACAATATACGGAGAGAAAACGATCGCTTATGGTCCTCATATACAAAATTCCTAAACGATTTCCATTTTTCGTCGTATTCCTTCGTATACGATCGTAGTTGCCCGCATAAGACAAGGCTATAGACCACCGTTTACGGTTGTGTGAGAACCGTATACGAAGTTCGTAATTGTCGACCCTGGAATGCTGGTTAGTGTTGATTTTCACCTCTTCGTTTGTTGAATTGAAGCATTTATTTGTTTACAACTTTGGCACATGATGAAGAATGCCACCGATATTTTGAGTGACGTTACGAAAGTCATTATGAATAAATTTGAGATGAATAAAGGAATTATTTACACGAATGGGTTTGAACAGTGCATGTTTTTCCTCTTGCATTTTACAGTAAAAGAGTATCCAGTATGCTTGTTCTAAGTTGCTAGAGTTCCGAAATCATAGAATATGGTCACTACTAATGTCTTCTACATATTCGTATATGTGAATGTATGCTTTAAGTGCAGCTTATCACAAAATTTTTTTTCATTCATATTTGAAGCGTTGATGTAATGCACTTCATTGATAGTTAGTGGACGACGCAGCTGATGAAATAGAAATGTCATCGACGCATAATTTTCTCCTCTCCAGGCACTCACACCTGGATAGATGCCATTTATGTTTCTATGTGTTCTATTATTTTATTAGTGTTACGTGATACCGATACCCTCTTTTTCAAATAAAGTGAATTCGAAACCTGTGAGCTTGAAATCCGTTAATTCATGGTCCACGTTTTCCCAAATCGTAATGCGACTATCTGAAACCAACATATTTTCACTCATGATTATTCTAAAGTGGGTTTGTCAGCAACATATGTAGTTTCTTTAAGGAAGCTGCTAACTACACTGCAGTAGATCTGCAGCGAATCTTCTGATGTCCGGTGTGCTACCATTAGATTACTAAACCATGTTTGTTACTTATCTCGTCATTGATAGGAGACGGCGATGAAATGCCTGTCGCATTTTTGGACGATACTTAGTATTATGGGCGCATGACAGTACGATTTAATAGCATGGCGTAGAGATTATAAGAGGATGCCCGTTAGCTCGTATCGACGAGCATAACATAGTTTATTTATTTCATATGTTAAATCTTCGCTTATTTCCTTAAATCACTAGATATATATATATGAAGTATAACGAAAAGAAGAAGATAAAGAAAAAAAGAGAGAGCAACACAGTCACAATAACAAATACAATAAAAGATATGACTGAGAGAGAAAGAATATATCAAGGGAAGATAGGTGATGAATCACCGCTAACAATGCTTTACAAACTTTTCCTTTCGTAACGATGATGCATTTTATGAAAAGACGCTTATCTTGAACATTATCCTTTTCCGACGGACGAATAAAAAATATCAGCACAAAAAGTACTAAAACTTCTGTTAAAAAGAATGCGCAGTAATATCCAAAGCATTTTAGGAATTGCTGCAATGTCACCTGTTTGGCTTCTTTTCAGTTAGTCATAGGTGGCGTAGACATCACAGACGCTGCTTTAATAGAATCTGCATTCCCCAGGTGAAAACCTATGGCACGCATGCGGTGGCTTACGATCAAATACTGAACTAATACGGTACAAATACTTTTTTAATCCTGGTCCATAGTTCACGACCGTAATTTAAAGGAAGTGTGACCTTATACGGTCGATATACGATACGAATACAGAAAAATGACCGTGCAAATACGTTAGTTTACGGTGAAGTTACGGTGATTTACCGTGGTCCGTAACCTTCCTCCTGGGTCGGATTAATTAATGCAAATGCAAATGATACAATTAATACATTATCAAAAGAAAGCGATGCTTTGTTTTTATATAAACAACTGCTGAATAAAGTTGTAGTCATCAAGTCTGTTGTAAGAAACTTGAGTGATATTGAAGTAGAACGTATTTTTAAGTTCTTTTAACCGACAAATTTAGCTCTAAAAACAGCACTGGCATCGATTGATTTACAGGTCGCACAAAGAGCAAGAGGATAGATTTTCCAAGTACAAAAATTGCAATGTTGTTGTAAATCAAAAACAGGAACACTATCTTTGCTGGTCATCACCTACAGCTAACTTTCTCCTCACCAGAATGTCAATGAACCTGAAAACAACTTCATCATCACAATACGTATGGAACATTCATACACAAAATATTGAAACATTTTTATTAGAAGGTCAATCTTATGAGATCAAAATACTTTATGAAGTTTTGTATCTTCTAGTAACTAGCGCTCTATATAGTTAGTAAGTAGCTGCTTTACTCGCTTCAACATCTATCTGTGTAAGGATATAACCCTGATTTTACTTTTTCTTCTCATAATGCAGTTCTAATTCTTTCTTCCTTTACTAGTCCATCTGGTTCATCGCGCATTAAAATTGTTATAAATGGATTTGGTCGATTAGTAGTTCGATGCGTATTTGAACAAGATATTCATGTAGTTGGTATCAACGGTTAGTATTAGATGTTTTTGTTTATATATCTTTTTGATGTTACAGCAGGTATATCACTCAAAGACAATTTTGTCAAAATTGTTTCATGGTATACTTTTATTTTTTCAATATTTTTCTGTATGAAATATAATAATTTTCCTTTTTAGGTATGAGAATGAATATGGTCATTCAAATCGTGTCATATTGATCTTATCCGATGTATTGCCAAGAGAGATCATGAAAAATAACATTGGATAGTTCTTTACATTTATATAGGCATGAATTTATTAGTTTATCTTTCTTTTTCATGATTCAACGTAACATTGTCAAGAAAATCTTTCTATTACATACGTTGTATTTCTAATCTGTATTTTTCTTTTCATTCATCTGCAAGATAAAATAAAAAGTCATACTTGTTTCTTCAAGCAAATTAAATGTACAGTAATTCTGCAAGATTGTAATTAAATTCAGTGAATACAATGTTTGTGACGAAAGACTTTGGCGATTTTTCGAAAGCATTTAGATTCAAGCACAAAAATGGGCCTAAAAGTCATACAAGTTCATTGCTTTGCTAATGAGTTAATTGTTTCAAAAATAGATGAGACATGAATATTATCCGAATAAAATACATGTGAGACAAAAAGATTGAGAAGTCTAGAAAATGTTGCCTGTTTTCATAAACATATTTGAATAATGATGAAGTTCAGCTTCATTTATATTGTATCTATTATAATATTTGGGAAGCATGAAACAAATTTTTAATATTGTTTCACAGATTATTTCCGATTTAAGCAGTATAGTATTACGCTTAAAAAGCAATTCGTAGAAATCTTTAGTCGAAATTTAATTCTACCGAGATATACTCTCCTAATTGTTCGAAAAGTTGGAAAATCAAATGGGGCTCGATGCTTGGAGTACTCATATCTAGAATTCACGTGGCAGTCATTGCAATCCAGGCAACGAGGTAGTGTGTAACAGACGTTTCAGATTCCCTCATCGTAGGATGTCTTCAGTTCCCTCGAATTTCAACTCAATAACTGCTGAATTTCCATTTTCTGAATGGTGTGTATTGTTGGCTAGTGCGATGCCTTGCTGACGGTCCACCGACATTATCATATCACAGATGCACTGTATACGGTGGAGTGCGTCTCAATCTCCACGTGCAAAGATACGGAAATTAAGGATGTAATAATATCAGTACAGCATTGAAGTATTGTCATTGGCAAACATAGTCATTTACCATTTAGTTAAAAAGTAACAGATAACAAATTACTTGTGAGTTTGATTTGTTCGTTGGAGAAAGCCTATTCTTGTGACGGCAACAATTTTCTGTAAGGTTTGATCAATGTCTTTCGCGTCTAGAAATCTGAATTTTTAGTTTGTTTCTTAAAATTGTTGAGCTTCGTTTTTCACTGTAAACCATCAATAGATTTAGATTCCTTGATCACGAGAAATTTCGATCAAACT
The DNA here is from genome assembly GCA_900239685.1 of Rotaria macrura. Lineage (NCBI taxonomy): Eukaryota > Metazoa > Rotifera > Eurotatoria > Philodinida > Philodinidae > Rotaria > Rotaria macrura. Next base: position 25,726 of record OENT01002024.1, on the reverse strand, counting down.
TTGTACAGAATCGTTTTTTTCAAAACACAGACTATTTTTGACAAAAAAAATGGACTCATAAATTTTCTATTACGAATTATTTGGTGATTTAACAATGTCTGATATTCCATAGTAGTGAACCGATGCAACACAGGACCCGATAAACGGTAAATTAGTACCACTGGTATTAAAATGAGCCAATGAACGAATGAGCCGTGTACCACCACCGTTACATCCTGATTCGAAATAATCAGTTGTTAAGTGATGTACCTAATCTATCTCATAGCACAGGAAACTCTACTTTCATTATTATCAACATGCTCTTTTTCTTACATTTAAATGCAAACACAATACAATAATAGTATATTCAAAAGTATTTGTTTTCTTGCAGCAAAAAAATAACAAAATTATTAAAAAGATTACTTATTACTTTCTTTTGATATTTTAATTGAATAATATGCAATGTATATCTGAAGTAATTTGAGCTTCAATCCACCTCATTGAAAAAATCTTATTGCGTTTCAAGCACTTTACTTATTTCAAAACAATATTTCATTTCAAACTGGAGAGGATTCTCATGCGAACTAGGATATATCCAAGAATTAGAGTACTGGACGGGTACGAATTTTCGAACCAGTACCTGACCCGAAAAATATTCTTTACCCGTACCCTACAAGTACCCGTGAATCGTGTAACCGTACCCGTGAATATCGTACCCGTACGCGACCCGCAGGTTCCAATACTCTACCAAGAATAGTATAAAACAAGGAGATCATTTGGTATGCACCTTGTTCCAGTTTTAAATTGATCAACTGATCACTCAGTTCATTTTATTCATTTCAGTGGCTGTGGGTGTGGATGTACTGGTCAATGTACAAGAGAACAAAACACCAAGACCTATACTCGTCACACGGAAACTCACACCGACAGCCTCACACTTACATACGTCCACACCGACAACCACACTCACAATAATTTTCAAACCCATAGTCGTTCACCCATATCCAGAAATCGATATATTTTCGCCGGAAACATCTCATGAGTTTCTCTCTGGTTTTTCCCAGAATCTATGCAGTTGGATTTCGGAGCTGATAAAGTCGAAATGGATTCGGTCCGTTTCTGTACAATCAGAGTAGGCCATATTATGGGAATTTTTCCTATCCAACTGTCAAACGAAGATGTTTATTGCGTAGTTTGATGACAGATCTAACTGCGTGTCGTCCGATTAGGGTGTAAGTGGGTGTGAGTGTAGATGAGTGTAAGTAGAGATCATGTAGTTACTTTCATCCACACCCACTACTTCGATTCGATAAAAAGATTAAGTAGCATATCTATGTAGTTGAAAGAAATCATTGAAATTAAAAGGAAACTACTGGATAAGAGTCCCGGCTAGCTCATTGTGTGTGATGCAAAAATCACTGAAGTGTGAATTTCACTTTGAACTTCTAAAGTTCATATCAATAAATTAATCTTTAACTGGTACTAGCAAAAAAATTGCCGATTCTCCTACGATCATGAACTTTAACCATAGTATGAGTAAATTAAGCGTAGACAACGAATTTTCTATCAACTACATGAATGATTACAAACTTACTGCTATATATATACACCTTGGAATAAAATCAATTTTGAGCTCTATATGAATTGTTTATTGATTTTCTAGTATTTTGTTTTCTTCCTAAATCTCAATTACTCTTGTAATAATTTCTACGATTTTAATACGGAGAAGATTTGTATATTAGATTTATAAGTCCATTTTGCAGATTTATTGGCTTTAATTTAATTAGATTTTCAAACAGCTGTATGCATTGAAAAGTAAAGATGACGTTGCCAAGAAATACATTAATTCTATTGATACAAAAGATTTCTCTTTTTTTATAATGATATAATTTCAGGAAGAAAATATTCAACTTATTGATCGAACAACGTAAATCTGACTTGCAACACTGAATATTGTCGTTGTTTACAGAACATCTTGGAATATTGACTGTCTTGACATTTACTCTGTTCATAAAAAGATTTTATTAAAATTTCTAGTCATTCTACTTCGTATAATTCCTATGGTATGGAACCGAAATGAGGTATGATTATTATTATTATTATTATAGTTTAAAAGGCATCGACAAATTTTCTATCAATCAAATCAAATATATGCTAGAAGTCGAACGCTTGAAACATCTGTTATAACATTAATAAATTCAGTTATAGACTTATGTCAACAGCATCACCTGTTGCAAGTCATTTATAATTTACAGATGCAAAAACTTATGTTTCAACCAATATGAGAAACTTCAGACTAAGATTTGATTTCCACATGAAAGATATATCCAATTGATCGAACAATATAAATCGTTCAATATGGTTGATTATTCGATAAAATCGTTAGAAAAATCTGTTTAAGTATTGATTCTCATGCAAAATATGTAATTTGGCTTGCTTTTAAAATACTCAAATCACCTTAATGATACAACAGATATTGATAAGGAAATATAACATCATTAAAATCCACACGAGTCTTTAATCGTTGACTGACGTTCAAATAATTTTTATTTCTACATTGCTTTTATTTAAATAATAATTGTGAACGATAATCAATGACGCTAAATTGACTCCACATGAAGTAAAATATTTATTCATATTGATTTTTGGTTTTAAACCAAGTCAAGTGAAAAGTGATGTACAATAACAACAACAGCAATGGATTGTTGGGTCGTTCATTATTATTCGTATCGTCAATTAACTACTGCACGATCTTAGACAGACAACATAAAAAGAAGACACGAAATCGCTCGAGCGTAGAAAGTAAGGTAAAGACAGCGCGTGAGAGAGAGAGAGAGAGTCTATTAGTTATTGCAAAGGACCATTGTGAATACAACACTTGTGTGTGCTATTTGAATCTATCATATCGATCCAAGTAAAGAAGTTAAAAGTCAGGTATGCCAGTATTTTACATGCGAACTTCATTCATTAATCTCAAATCCATTCGACCTAAAAAAAACTACTGTAGTTGGAGATTTTTATCATTTAATCTTAACGAAAAAAAATTATATGTCGGTTGTAATCGATTAATCACGAAAAAGCACAACACAGTCCATTTTGACTATTCGATTGAAAACTTTTACGTTATTAAATAGGCTTCGGATTTTTGATGTTATATTCGATACATGGATATATGTATAAATAAATATGCGTATAAAATGCAGATGTCTAACGGAAAAGCATGGACATTAGTTGATAATTATCTCTGTTTTTGTTGTTCTCATGAACTATAATACATAGACATCTTTCTGCGCATTGTCACATATTAATGAACACACTTGCATTGCCTTTTTGATTTTTGATCTATGTGACAGTCTACATAATTATATAGATATCTTGTATTAATGAAAACCTATTGTAATTGTTTGATATCTTCTTCAATTGAAGGCACAGATTCGTATTCAGCGACAACAATGACAATTCATTGAAATGAATCTATGTATAGATGATAACTGATTACGTACTTCTTCTTGATTTTCTAAAGATGGTAATACTGATTGATCGATTCTATATGTCAATCTATCAACCGTTGGACAGAAAAAAAAACAGAACCATCAGGCTCAATCTATCATTTTCAATAACCGAAGACACGACAATGAAGAAGAAATCATCTTATTATTTTTGTCGATTTCCTTTCATAACAGATAAACATAAATTATTTATTTATTTCAAATATGCATACATATTCTTAGTTAATAAAAAATTATATAAGAATAGTAGAATCGTTCCATGTCATCTTTATTTTTTCTTTTTTCTCTAACATTCATCATAATTCTTAAATATTCACCAATGTCGATCTATTCATAAAAGTTTTATTTTTAGTAAATTTTTCAATAAAATGCGTGTCAAAGGTGTCATCCTTTTTACCTATGCACTCTTCTTTGCAATCATCGGCCTTGTATTTCATTTGTTGGCAATGTGAGTTGATTTTTAATCTAATTATATCATTATGAAATCTATTCATCAATCCATGTATTAGATTCACTAAACGATGGACAGTCGCTATTCCTCGTAAACCTCGTGGGCCTAATGATCAAATTCATTATTACAGTTTATGGACACGATGTCAATATTCCAATACGTCGTTTGTCATTCCAGATATATCATCTCAACCAAATATAGAAAATTTTGTTTGTCGTCCAAATACCTATTTACGCTATGATACGAATAACGATGACACAAGTAAAACTTGTTATTTAAGTCGTCATCAGTGTTCATCAATAATTGGTGTTTATCCGCAATGTAAATGCAAATATTTAACAACTACACAAATTCAGCAATGGTGTGCTATTCTAGCGACTATATTTCTTATACTTGCTATTTGTATTTTACATCTTAAAATAATCGCCTCGCCACAAAATGGTATATTTTTATTCTAGCGATTTCTATTCATGTATCATGTGTCTTTCCTATATAGCAAGTGCAACAATTCTATTGACTTTTGCACCTATGGTACTTCTTAGTGTGGCATTAATATCGATGGTGATAATAATGATACTTGTTGGTGTTTATTTACGTCGTAATGAATACGAAGATTATGATATCAAATTACCAAAAGATACTTTCCGTTCATTATCGATGGCTCCCGAGACGTTCAATTTATATCGACTAGATGCATTTTTTAAAAATTATAAAGGTATTCATTTGACAGTTTTGTTTTCTAATTGATTCAGAGACTCGAAAAATAAAACATATAATTATTTAATTTATAGATCCTAAACTACATCGACATGCTGTTTCAATATTTAAATCAATTCATGAAGAACGTTTCTATGCTCGTATTGATTGGTCAGCGGGTGCAGAAATTGTCGCTATTCTTGCAACACTTATCACATTTATATTGAGTCTTATGCTAGCTTTAGTGCGAGTTAATTGACATTCAATTAATACCTATAATTAATATAGGTCTTCTATCGTACACTATCTATAATACACTAATATTTATTTAATTGTTTACGATGGCTGGTGTTTTTTGCACTATTCGATTTTTCTTAGTGGTTCTTAATTATTGTGTTATGTTAATAAATGCGTATTCATTACGTATGACCAACTAATGGTTATGTTTTATTTGTAGCATTGAGTGTAGAAATCTACTCAATTCTCACTCAACTTCTCTTGGTTGTTGCCCTCAATCTCAATGGGCATAGTATGCTTTGGTACATATCTTCAGAGAAAAAAAGGATAATCAACCGTTGGCAATCGTAGTTGTGCCAGAACGTAAGAGTTCTCTCCTGTTTCCCATTTGTTCCTTCTTTCTTGGTACGGCAGTATTGATCTCCCTCTCCATCTTCTTCCTCCTCCTCCTCGTCTTCGCCTCCCCAGCATCTTTTTTCTTCTGTTTCTTTTTTTCTCTTGTGGTTCTCTCTTTCTCTCACCGGCCATCGGTGTATGTATGAATATCGATGTGTGTATGTGTGTATAGATTTGTATGTGGGCATACTTAACAATATATCTATGCTACTAATGTTTTGCATTGTGGCCGATCGTTCGCGTCACCCATCGATATTATTTCTCTTTTTCCTATTTCTTTCTAAAAGCGTCCGTGAACTCGATCGTACATACAAAAAGGACATGGTAACGAGTATAAAGTTAATCATTTATTGATGACGGACATGTATGGTCTCATCCTTCTTTCTGCTGCATAATTGTATTCAATAGCATGAATTTTATGTAATTCGACATGAAGAAAAAAGAATATCTTGAGAATTACGAATTTATTTTTCTGTCTCCGTGTTCTTGCCTTGTATCGATCATTTTGTTCGTAAGTAGAACAGTGTGGGAGATTGTGTATCCGACAGATAAAAGGATAGGGTGAAAGAAAGATCGTAATAGAACAATTACTGTGGATAGAAACAAGGACAAGGAGGATAAATTCACAGTCATTATAGCATCTCTGTTATTATTTGCATCGTTTTAGCTTGTATACATGCATGTCATACTCTAAGAAAGAAACATAGGAGTTGTTGTTGATTGAAATGTGAATCATTCAATAGATCATTTGAGGCACCATCTTGACCGATTTATGTGTTGAACATAGGGTCGGACAATTAACCGGACACCAAATGTGAGTTGAACTGCATTAGTTCCTTTTTTTTTCTTTTTTCTAGATTCTGTTTTTTTTTCTCCTTATTCATTGATTGATTTTCTTTGATTGTTAAAAGTAAGTGAAGCTTTTTGTAAAAATTCAAAGTAGACATTAGTCAACAAAGGAGCAAAAACTAAATTTCTATGGCATCTATGATAGCAAATAGTACTTTAAACGTCGTAGAAGTATTGAGTTGAGCAATTAGATTATCGTAGAAAACATCCTAATATAATTTCATTAATATGAAAATTTATTGTATTGCTTAAAAACTAGACCATGCAAATTCGTGCTGTTATACTTGTAACAGCAGCCCTATTTTTGGGCATTGCTGCATTAGTTTTTCATCTATTGGCAATGTAAGTTAATTCTTAGGTTTATTTTTCTTGTGCTTGAAGCAAAACTTTGAATTCCTAAATAAGGTGTTCCCCTCGTTGGAAAATAACTAAACGTGATGTTCCACCAAGTATGGCACCAGTTAGTTATGGTCTTTGGCAACGATGTGAATATGCAAACATAACAATCATGAAACAAGGCATCTCACTTGGCATTCGTCCAAATGTACAGATATGTCGACCAAATCGTTATATGAGATATTCACCAGATAAATTTGATACATGTTATCATATTCGTCGTAACTGTCCAGTGATTGAAAATTCAAATTTACCTGAAGGTTGTTCATGTCGATATTTACCGTCAGCAAAAGGCTTGCAATGGCTAACAATCTTAGCCGCTATTTTTCTTGTCATTGGTTTGCTCTTACTCTATTTAAAAACAATTGCAACACCACAAAATGGTTCGTATTTGAAAAGAAAAACAAAATTATAGTCATAAGAATTTCAAATCGATTTTTAGATACTGCAGTATTAATATTTAGTTTTGGACCATTTCTTTGTTTTCTTTTAACATTACTTCTTATGATTACGGCATTAATTCTTGTTGGTGCATGTAAGTTTTTCTAGAGTATAAACACATAAATGTGTTTTATTTTTTATTATTTATTTTTAAATTCAGATCTTCGACGTGATACTTATGAAGATAACACATTTCCATTAAGAACTGCATCAACTAATCAAAAAGATTTACAAGGTTTTGACTTACACAGTCTTCGTAATTACGCTAAACGCTACGGTAAGTAATATAAGTCACAGCCAATAGATATGTTTTATGATTCTTGATTCTTTTTTAAAATTTTCATCTAGAGTCACAATTTTCTCATGATCAATATGTTGCAGCCGAACGTGAATTACGTGATGATGCTAATACACATTATCATACGAATATTGGACGAGCTACGGGATTCGAAATTATTGCAACTATTTTAATATTGATTGTTACTGGAATAACATTTTTAATTGGAACGGCATCAAGATCGGTTGATATTTAAAAATCGTTATTAATTTTTACATAGAATGTCTTCATATTGAAGAACGTCAACTATCTATTGCATATTTCATAATCACTTTTCATAGTCATTGTGTGCTATCTTCACGAAAAAGACAAACATTTTCTTTTCTTTTCTCAGTCTTCCTTTTATCTACATCATATTAAATTATCAATTCATTAGTATTACCTTTTTACTTCTCAATTGCTTGTTTGTTTTTTGTTGCCTTATTGACATTTGTGTGTAGTAGACTCTTACCTAAAATGTTTTTCATTTATACAAGCATATACTCTTTTGTTGCTGGCATCAGCTCGTGTCAAACATAGATGGTCGGTACATTACATGAATTTTAGAAATATCTATTTTCCTTCTCTTAATTTCTACGTAGTTCGAACATATTTATTGTGTATCAAATCTGTATATTGCCTAATGAATATATATATATATATATATATATATATATACATTGACTATGATTGTGTTACACAAATATCGCGCAGACATATTTATTATCGTTGATGTTGAGAAGGTAACAGATGTATCAACATCATTGTGCATGAGTAGATGAAAAAAATAACAATTGACCCATAAACGCCATGAAATATCAGCAAAATATCGCCATGTCTGGGGGGAGTAATGAGCAAGGTTATTAGTTCAATGTTTGCTCATCATAGTGCATATCGAAAAATAGAGACAGAGTAATAATTGAAAGAAGATGTGTTCATTCAATATGGTTATTATCGTGAGAAGATTCTCGATGAATTAAGAGTATTAATATTTTTTCGAACTATGATAGTTGTTTGTGATGATGGGCTACATCCTAAGGAGAGCAACATCTATATTTAACTTATAGGTATGATACAGCCCTCCAGTCAATACGGAAGAGAAACAAATAAAATATAATTACTACGATACATTATTTGTTTGTTATTTTGATAAAAAATCAAGTATTGAATTACTTCATATAAACATATGCTTGTATTTACTCAAACGACCTAATTCTATTGAATCGAAAATAGCTAACAAACATTTATCAAACAATGATAATAGATATGATAACTCTTTTCAGAATGGCGAAACTGTGTTTGAGAATCAATTAGATCTTGTTCAGTTGATAAACAATAGATACTGTGATTCTCGCCCTAATGATGTTTATATGTTGATGATCCTACGAGATATGTTTTGACGAACAAAATGTCAATGAGATAATCAAGTCTTATTGATCCAATGGTCAAAATGCATCATTCTATCTCATGACCAGAAGCACCTATTGACTATAAAATAGTTCACAAGATATTCATTAAAAATTAAATTCACAGTTTGAGTACAAAACTCGGCAACGGTGACACCGAATATATTAGTAAATTTAATATTATTTATCATGCATCCAAGCGCCAACTAAATTTTTGTTGAACGTCGATATTTTGATTAAACAGGAATCTTCATAGATGAAAATTTCAAAACATTGGACGAATCGTTAGAGTATCTAAGGAAAAACTTCTCGTTTAATATTTGGATTTTTCTGTCTGTGGTAAATACTTAAAATAATTTTCAAAATTGACTTGGACGATCATGATAATTTGAACATAAAGATCGATGATATTTTATTCCGTTTTTTGTGTACTCAAAAAGTGAGTACACTCTAGAATCGGTCAGTGTGTCCGACCGTCCGTTTACACGATAACTCTTTTCAAATACATTCGACTGAGCTGAAATTTTGTGCACAGCATTGCCTCATCAATGTCTCGGCCGAGTTCGAAGATGAGAAGGATCCGCCAAGAGCTGGCTGAGTTATCGAAAACATTGTCATTTTTCACCAAACAATGCCTGAGGGGGTGTACAGGAATTTTTTCAAAAAAAAAATTTTTTTCTCAATTATTCACAACGCATATAAATCGACTCAGTTGTTAACGCTGATTCCGAATCTGATATTAGTATTGAACCAAATCGAGCTTTCTAAAAGAACATCGACCGAAAAAGGTCTCGAAATACACAAAAACTACATCCCGAAACTAAATTTCCTTGACATGTCCCAGATGACTATACTAGTTGTGTGGTTTCCCGAAAACTTTTCCCAAGATACTTCTTCCGTGCACACATTCTAGAATGACTAACGCCATTAAAAGATATAAAACCTTGCTAAAATGGTCGTTTAACCGTGGAATACGATGCAAAAACGACCTTTTATGATACTGTTACGACTGTTTACGGTGGTCCGTTTTGATCGACCTGAATCACGTAAATAAAAGGGACTAAAATTAGTTTGGCACAAGCGATCACTAAACTCTCAGATAAACTGGTAAAAGTGATTTCTATCAAAAGAGCTCATCAACCTATTGGCTTTAGGCGAAAGTTGTCTTGATTTATTCATGAAGACAAGAGCTCTGCCAGTTCAAGAAAGCACCGTTTATCAGTGGTAGTGTATAAGAAATGAGCCCATTATGTAACGCATTTCTTTATCGGTTTTTAATAACCGAAAATTTTATTAATAAGTCTATTCGATAGAGAATAAAATTTTTCTATAAAAACAAGTATTTAGTTTTTGGATAACATACTTTGCCTTTATACAGTTTTGGGAATATGGGTTGCATCAATTTCCCAAGTTGCACCACATCATCTACGTTCTCATCGAGAGATGGTTAACTCATGAGAAAAAACAGTGCGCAATGAATTTTATCTGAAAAGATAGAAACTGTTATACTCGGTGGATAGGGTCCGTTTTCAAATTTCTAAATTATTTTGAATAGCTTTTCGACGCTAATGGTCAAAATTCATAGAAATTTCTTCAAAATTTTTGGGAACAACTCTTTTTAATTTTAAATTTGCTTTAAATATCTCTGCTTCATAGTGGGTTATGCATAATTCAATTTTCTACAAAAATATGACGGATAAAACGATTTCAATGGACTCTTGTTTCAATATTAAAGAAAAGATGAATAGGCCCGGAGATGGGTTTATAATTCGGTTGTCCCACCCTATTGTCGCTTTGAATTTTCAGAAAACATCCTGTAAAAATGTTTTAAATTGCTGAACAAAGATGGACGATAGAGAATTTTATGGAGACGTTTTTCCTATATTATGAAATCTCAGAAACGTACTCGCTATAAGACGTCGATTCTTTTATTTTTCAAATAGAACAGTTTAAAAAATCTATGCACTCCATACTTTCAAAACTGTATGAATGGACAGCATGCTATTCAAAAGTCAAAGGCTACGTTTTATTGAGAATTTAATTCTTTATTGAACAAACTTATTTTAAAAATTTTAGATGATGAATCGCTTCGAGAGAAAAGCGTTTCGAAAGTGACTCATTCTATATATTCATGATTTATTAGAATTGGCCCGTTGAAGGCGGTATTTAGCTATCATGAATCAAGGATTAGTCTTATTTGCAGGTCTTCCTACAAATTCTGATATAGTGAAAGAATCTACCTCGAAGAAATTAAACTTGGGCGAATCGTTTGCGTACATTAGTAGCCTTTTCAATTAAAAACTAAAGTTTGACTTTTCTAAAAGTGATTCATACGTCTCTTATCGAGAGAAAAGCCTTCAAGAACACATGTAACTTGTGATCAGCACATCTTATTCTATCTATTTGTCTTAAAAATATGGAAAACTCTCAGAATCAAAACGGTCTTTATTGTTGACACTGATTTTAGTTTTGTTTTACTTCGATCACGAATTTTCATCAAACGTCGTTATTGGGAAGAAAAATTAGCTGAGCATAAATGAATGTATAGTCTCTACTTCAATATGACCATATTTGAAGTTAACTAAAAGGTCAATACTGAGAGAAGCCGAGACTAATTGGAGAACGAGTGACTCGCTCTCGGTACATCCCTAGCGGTGGCCGTTTCCAGCAAAAACATGGTCCATACAACGTTATGGTGGAGTACGAAGAAAATGATGAAAGTTAATGTCGTAATACGCCGGTTTCTAGCCGTTTCTGACTGTCGGAATGATCCTCTTGGGTTACTAAGGTTCCAATAGTATATGAAGCTGGATACATATACGTTTTATCTATTTACATTAGTTCCTACAAATGAATGCAAACTTCAATGTCAAGTAATGTAGCATGAATAATCAGTCTTCTGATACCAATCAACAGTAGAGTAGAACTCGACATCAACGACACTATATTTCTCTCGATCCCATGTACACCCAGGTCGAACAAGCACGGCCGTAAACGACCGTATACGGAGGAATACGGCAAAATACATGGTTCAGTATTACGATCGTATATCTCCGTGTCGTATACGGAGAAATACGACGACATACGGAGAGAAAAACAATCGTTTACGGTCCTCGTATACAAAATCCGTAAACGGTTTCCGTATTCCACCGTATTTCTCCGTATACGATCGTATTTGCCCGTATACGATACGGCGATATACGACCGTAATACTGGACCATGTAAAACGCCAAATTACGACCGTTTACGGTTGTGTGGGGAGCGTATACGGTCGTTTACAGCCGTATACGAAGTCCGTAATCGTCGACCTGGGCATAGAGTATTATCTCAAACAAATGTCAACATGTCGTGTTCTGTTTTTACTTGAAGGTTTAATTTGCAACGTTTGCAGTCTATTTATCCATGATGGCATGTTTTTCAAAATCAACGTAATAAATTGTTCAAAATGCTTGTAGTAAATTCCAAACAATGTTCTGTTGTGTTGAAGACGTATTAGCTGAAAGTATAGTAAAGAGATTATGCATATCGGGAGACTAAATGAAAGATATATTTGAACATTCGTAATACTTTTCGACTTCGAATACAAAAGGAAATGTTCTTATAATAAAAAAATTCTTTCTGTCGTACATTATACAAGATGTTTTAGAAGACACTGAAGCGTTTTATATGTAAGTCGAAAGGTTATTCTTCCAGAGTTAGTCTGATTTTTACGATTATTATTTCTTCAAAAGAAGAATTAGTCAATATAGAAATTTCTGAGAAATAATTTTCATTTTCTCGCATTATTTTTTATAAATATAATAACTACTCTTTCTCTTCTCCTCATTTCTTTCAATCATTCATTGACCATTGTTCGAGTATTTTTCTTTTGATTCATTGCATATTAGTTTAAATGATAAAAATGAAATTTTTTAAACAACAACAAATTTATTTTATTTATTTATGTACAATTAATATTTCAATGACAAACAATTGAAAAAAAGAAAACAAAAAGTTATCTGGAGCTGGTCGTGATGGTGGGGGGGGGGACGTATAGGGGATCTAACACCCCCTCGAGAAAATTCCGTGGCCGGGATGTTATTTGGCGAGCTGTTTGTTGACGAGCTGTTGATGGAGGCTGGTTTTGCGTCAACCTATAGAACCTTTTTTTTTAAATTTAAGTGAGAAGTGAAAGTAAATAAAATTTTCTATCTTTGTTGCATTGGAGGAGAACGAGAAATCGAGGGGTGTTGTGATATTGCTTTGGAGTGATGTACCTGGAAAATGAACAATATATAATTCGGATGCTTGCAATATTTTTTTTACAAGTCGGAAGTGTTGGGTAGTGATGTTGTTCCAGGGAGCGGGAATTGGGAGGGGGCCATTGGTGGACGTGAATTGTTGCAGGGTGTTGTTGTTATTGTTGTCGTTAGGGATTTTGATGGATTGAGACTGGTGAACAGCAGCAAAATCAGCTCCAAGGGTAGGAGATCTGAAAAGTAAAAAATATCAATCATGTGAATGATGTACATGTTTGTTCAACAATGATGTAAGTAGAAATGATTTATAGACATATATGTACAAACGACAAAGCTATCATACATCTTTAATCTTTATATATTATCAAAACAAATATAAGAATGGGAACGATGACACATAGAGAAAAAGAATGGCTATATGCAAAACAGTCTACTATTGAAAACGACAGTCTATTTTCTAAATTGACGCGAAATGATTGATTTAATAAAGCAGTATAATCGTGCTGCATACAGAAAATGAATCTTTTAAGAGCTTTTCTGCATGTAATCCACTCGTGTTTTGGCAGCTTTCCATCTAAATCTCACCTAAATAGCTAAGCACAGAGCCTAGAAATTTTGTGTTTAAGTAGGTACTATGAATTTGTTTATTGCGTAAAATTTTCATCTAAATTGACAGTATGGTTCATGTTTTAAAAGAAAAATGCATGCTGGTAACGCGCTCACAAAAAAGCCCTTTTTTCTCGGTGATGCCAGAAATGGTAAATTTCCCACAAATGCTTACGTCCTGAAGTCGTTTGATCGAGAGCAAATTCATAGTGTAGGGTCTAAAGTATCTACTGATAAGAAGCGTTTTTGAAAAATATTATGTTGCTACATTGAGTTATATATTAAATACTGTGGTAACGCACTCACTCCACTGTATGAAGCTTCATGAAAAATGCAATTTTCATTATCTCGATAAGAACCTATGTTAATCTGCCTATGTCAAACTGGAGATTTGGAATCAACCTGACTACTAATATCTCCATTTTTATCAGAAAGAAAACAGTGACTGAAATGTGATGAAAGCGAAAACTGCATTTTCACGTTATTTTCAGCCGAAAATGCGCCATTTTGGCTGGCAGCTATAATGTTTTCTCGTAGTTTTTAAAGATAAACCAGATAGACCGATGCAGAATATATGAGAACCTATTAAAAAACGTGAAATGAGTGCGATCAGATGTTTTCTCTCGGAGAATTCCAGTGCTCAACTCTAATCATACTGCATGACTGTTAGCTGGACAAGCTGTTAACACACTTGAACTAATGAAATAAGTCTACAGTTTTGATAGATTTGACGATGTCTCTCGTTTTTTTCTGGTACGATGAGCTAGTTTTATAAATGTAACTTTCTTTTCACATCGTGAAACAATTCTGTACAAAAATGCAAGTCTAATTTTCGTATACTGGTTTATTAACCAGGTAGAATGATACGGGCCGTATATCGGGCGCATAGAATTACGGACCGTGCCATCATTACAATAGGCCGATTGACGGTCGTGTACCGTGACAATAGGGATCCATACTACTGTGCCCCCTAACAGAGCCGTATACCGGGCCATATTATCACAGTGTATGGCCGTAAAACGGCCCATTTTAATGATGGTACGGTCCGTAATTTTGCTTCCGATATACGGGGCGTATGTGGGCCGTATCTTACAACCTGGGTCTTAACGAAAATTGATGAGAATCGTAATTAAAAATAAATCGCTTCGAAGAGAACAACATTTTCTTTGTATTATTTTCAACTTTATTGATTCAATTGATTAATTTTGGTTATCGTGTACATTCAACGTTAATAGTCCACACATATTATGTATTTCTAAGTCCTGTGAATATTCCAAGACATCTCCAGATTCTTTCGTATATATTTTTAAGGGAAAATTGCTCAAAAATACAAGATTCCTTTTCATTTGTTTTCTAAAAGAGTTTTTTTTATTGATAGGAAATTATTTTATAATCAAATATATAGAAAAGACTTTGATAGCCGATAATTTCTCTGAATTATTCATTGATAAAAACTATTCGAAATATGTTCGATATGCTTCGCTATATCAACAAGACGAATAAGATATTTAATAGATTCAAAAGCAGACGATTTATAATTCATTTGACTTCTTGGATCTCACTGTCTTCAGACTGAAGATCAGACGAACAAAAGAAATTGTTTTCGTTCTGGTGCATCGATAAACAGGCGCCAGACTAAATGTTCATTAGTACAACTGTATCGATTCAAGTTTCATATACGATAATATATATATATATATACAATTGATTCAAGATGGTAGAATGCATGAGAGAGTGATTTTTCTATTTTTCTATGAACTCGTAAAGAACGCAAGAAGTCTCGAGATTCAGGAGATTAAATAAACGATGTGATAATATAGGCTATTCTTATAACCTTTTTGCAATAAGAAATAACTATTGACACCTCCGCCATAAATTCATGATAGAAGATTGGATAGTTTTTTATTATTGGAACAAACTATAGGTCTTGCCTGCAACAGAAAATTTAAGGCGGAATTAGGCCTTGTCTATAATAGAAAAGTTAATGCCGAATTAAGGCACGTGATTGGTCGAAAAGTTAATTCAGATTTAATGCACTTTTCAGAGGTGCATTAAAGTTAATGCACCAATACAGAAAGAACTTGATCAGGAAATTAGAACAATGAATGTGGCTCGATAAAGTCGCCTTATATCATCGATAGATAGATCTTTTGAACACGATAAATGAACTGCAGAAATACAGAGACGAAAATTGTTCGTGAACACGTGCAAGAATTATTTATTTCGACTAGATCATAGTGGCTAATTCTAGTTCTGATTGATGTATTAAATTTATAAGTGTAGACGCATGTATATTTAATTGAGAATTAATCCCCTCGCGGGCGTAAATGGCGAAGGGAGGGGGCGACACCCTTCTACGTACTTTTGGAAATTTCGCTTGTTTTCGTCAAAAAATCGAAAAAACTTCGGCTTTAGGGCTATTTTAGTACAGAATCCACGCGAACAAAGACGTTACATCCCCTGCTTCGAGCACTGAAGTATTGGAGGGTATACCCATGGCAAAAAAAACGTTACTTTTAAATGCTGCAGAACGCGTTAATGCTGGCCGGTTTAACGCGTTTCGTAGCTTCTAAACCGGTTAAAAACGCCGTGAGACGATAAACTTTTCGTTTTCATTCTGGAATTCTGCTTCCGAAACGCGTTTTGAGTAAGTGGAAAAAGGGTTTTATACGCTTCTCTTCATGGGAAACGCTGCGAAACGCGTTAGATCGGCCAGCATTAACGCGTTTCGCAGTGAATATATCCTTGTTTTTTTTGCCATGGGTACGCCCACACCCTGCCTTAGAGACCGAGTTGCACCGCCGACCAGCATTATTTTTCTAGTGTAAACACGGCCATACAAATAATCTGTATTGTCACATCCCTCTTTTATGTAATATATAAATCAGTTGTTTTCCAATTTATTTAATATCTTTATTACGCTATTTATACATTAAATCTGCGAATACATCAGGTGTTAATTTTCTTTTCAGAGAACTTACCTTTCTTTTGATTTGAATTGAGAGAAAGACCATGTCTGCTCTTCAGTGTTTCTCACTAAGTCAATGTTGTTGTTATTATCGATAAATTCCAAATAATGAAATCAACATTAAGACCGATGAAGTTTTTGAAACTAGGAAAGTGTTCAAATAGATAGTCTTTCAAATGTTATTTACACTTATTACTTTAGGGCTGTAGATATAGTGTGCTGGTGTGAGTGTGGTACTGGCAATAGTATTCTTTTCATAGGCACACCCACACATTCACACCCTCGGATGCATGCAGTGTTCATTTATCCATTTTATGTCTTTCAATAGTTTTCTTTTATTGAATATGAGATCAAATTCTGATTTTTTATAGCCACCCTAATAGAACTTGTCAAAATCTATGGAATCACAGAATAGCCACAAGCATTCGTTTTTCAGATGAAAGTTCAAATCATTATTGAATAAGCTAAATATTTCCATCAACTGTCTTTGTATGTATAGGGTGTTCGGCTTCTTTGCGAATATGGAAAAGCAAAACTTATTCGCTCTTGCATGCACAGTAACTCAAACGAAAGATAAAAGAACTTTTAAAGCCCATAGTCGTGAAATTTTACACAGGAAATCTTTTTCATATTTAGCCCTATAGATTATAAAGAGAACCATAGTTTATTTCACTATGCTCGAAGAATAATCAGCAAACTGAAAGAATACGCGCGTTTTTCTGAATTTTTGTCTAAAATGAATAATGAAAAGTTTTTCGGTTATGTTGAGATAGCGCGACTAATGTCACAGCCTTGCATCAAATAAGCTTCTCCCCAGGGTAAAAGGCCATGGCCTTCTATTATGAAAAATTATATCGCTCCTCCGACGGTCGCCTACTTTTGTGGGCTATTTTTTTGCTAGGATTTACCCAGAAACGTTAAGGGTTTTTAAAAATTTCTTTCGCATTAAAAAAGACACTTCTAGCTGTCAATTACTGGAAAGCCAGGTTTCTTAGTGCTAAAACCTGCAATTCCCATTGATTTCTGAAAAAAGCATCTGGAGATCCTATGGTCTTCTCTTTTGTGTTGTGAGCTTTTCCTGGAGGCGAAATTCAGATAATAACTATCAAAACAATTTAAACGACTTCAAAGAAGTGTTTTACAAAAAAGACATGAGAATCAGCTTAAGAAATGGTGTAAAAGATAGTTTTTATTCGTCACATATTCGGTGAAGTCAAATAATTTGCTACGAAAATTCATTTTCCTATCGAAAATATATGAAGACGTAGTCCGCGTTATCTTCGGCTGACTCTCGTGTTAAAATTCTTCTGTTGTATAAAATATGTATTTAATTCTATAGCACGTTGAATTTTTCATCATAAAATAGTTTTCGTCACTCACCCCTACCCGATAGTATCGAGATTATATGTCTTTACAATATCTATCGTAGAATGAATTTCTCCATTTCAGCGTTTCGGAGAACAGGACGGTTTAGATTTTGTCTTCTTATATTTGAGACGGATATCTTCATTTAATTCATAGAAAAATCTGGCAGCTCTACTGTTTAATTTATTGCCGAAATTTTCTTGCTAGTTCATGTAGCATGATATTCGCATTTATAAACTGTTAGAAGACTTTTCACGTTCGTATCCAATCTTTTCTAAATTATGATGAATGCACTTTCAAATTTTCTGGAAATAGGAACCGACCATTCTCTCAAATTTATTGGAACACGAAGCATCTATTGTTTTATTCTAAAAAGAACTGATCATATGTGAATTTCATTTAACCATCCACTTACCAAGAAATAACTATATTCTTTCAGTTTTTTCAACGAAAACTAGTAGAAGGGATTCAATCTAATGCTGGAGTTCGTCGAACTTTTTTAATAGTCTTGATATCAATTAACGTTTCGAAAAATAAAATTTTTTATTTCTATAATCGGGCAAGAAGGAATATGAAAGAAAGTGTTTCTATTTCCACTATTTAGCTTCTGATTATTAGTATCCTTTGTTGATTAAGCAAAACCATTGTGACCATAATAAAATGATGAGGCAGGCAATCGTAGCCATATTTTTGTTAGACAACTTGTGTGCATTTCACTTTTGATTGTACGGTGGGATACCCTGTGGAAATCGAAAGTACCAAGTCGGATCCCATTTCGTTTGAATCTCTCGTAAACGATCCCAATTATTACGATAGTACATTGTCTGCCAGTCTCGTAAATATGGATCAATATAATTAACGTACGCTCCAACGATACTTTTTGTAGGTGCTGCTGCTTCTATTAATCTCTCTAGGAATTTCTCACTCATGTCTAATGCATAGGGATCATAATCAGGATTGCTCCATGCAACACCTGGAGCAATATCAAATGAAATATCAGGAAAAGCATAGGCAGTATTTTTATCTTTGTTTGCATTATTGAGATAAATGAACTCTGTCCATGAACCAATGTCAGCAGTAGAATTCGGTTGAAAATCTAAAATAATATCTAACATAGCTTCGGTGATATTAACAGCCATTGCCGATAGAACATGTTCTCGTCTGGCCACGGGAAATGGAATAGCCATTACTCGACTTATATCAGTTTGCGAATAGTTAAACACATTGAAAAATGTAGGTTTTGGAGTTAGTGAGAGCCAAGGTTCGAAAATTGTGTCAATTTGTTCTTGTGGCCCATTGAATGAACAGGACATCTGAAGAAAATTATTCTCGTGGTCGACAGCGACAACAACATTAAACGAAATACGAGTATCCATATCAGCAACGTCTTTTAAAAATGTTAACCAATTCCTAAGAGTTGTTCTTACGTCGACGTTTATCCAAGTAATATTTAAAAATGAATATTGACCATTGGGCATTTTCGTTCCATTAATTTGATGTAATTTTTGTGTCATCTCTAGTACATAACCGAAATTTCCTCCTCCACCACCACGTAGCGCCCAATATAAGTCAGTATTAGTATTAGGTGATGCTGTCACTATGGTTCCATTGTATAATGCTACTGTAAAATTCAGCACATTATCAGATGCAAGACCATACGATCGACTATACATGGCATTATAACCACCTCCTAATGTAAAACCTACGACACCTACTGTTGGACACAAACCACCCATTATAACATACTCAGATCCATTTAAAGCTTTATAGACATCGTCCCATATAATGCCAGCTTGCATGGTTACCGTTTCAGTTGCCCAATCAATTCGGAGCCCTTTCAACAGTGCAGAATCGAGAACTATGCCTTGATGACTACAATAGCCACCGTAACTATGCCGACCTCCCATTATACGAATAGGTATTCCAAGCGATGAAAGCGTTGCAAGTGCTAATGAAACGTCTTCGTAAGTTGCAGGACGTAATATGCGATCGGGCCATGTTTGTATTGCTCGATTATGAAGAGTCGCTGCTGTTTTGTACTGTGGATCAGTTACTCGTAATACTTGTCCACCATGAGCAATTATAGTTGATTCCAAAGCAGAAAGGGGATCACTTTGTGTATGAACAACAACAGAAAGTGAGCAAAAAATGATTGTACAATAAAGATGAATATCTGAATAAAGCATTAGAGTGCCCAAATCCAATACTAGAATAAGTAAGATTTTATTATGTTTTCAATACAAGAAAAACTCTATTTCATCTGATATCGATGCTCTACATCATTCGTGTAAGCAAATTCAAAGACGAAAAAAACATCAAAGAAACGCTTTTCTTTGATTGCGTACTTACAGTATGGTGAATAATGGTAATCCTAATAAAATGATGGTGATTCCTTGTGCAGCTGTGTCCAAGTTATGCTGCGCTTCATTCCTATTGATCTGCACGGTTTTATTCGGATCTTCGATGAATGAGAAGACCAATTTCGGTCCATGATATGTTGAAGTAAACTGATAAAAATACTTTATTGAACCTTAACTCTTTTATTCTCCAGATAAATGTCTTACAAGAGTTTATAATTGTTTAATAACTTGAGAGAATATCTATATTGTGTGTAATATATGAAGATAGAATTTTTTTTCATACAAGCTATTGATATTTTGCAATTGTAACCTGAATGAACTTAATGAACTCTTGATACTATTTTAGATACAACTTTAATCCACTGACTAATCATCCAGACGAAATTAAATCATGGGAACGTTCTAATGTACGATGTATGTAGAATGAATCTTTGGATCTTTCGAATCTTCGACACGAATACTAGCAAAACTAAATGATCTACTGCTCTAATGCGATCCACGACGATGCTAAACACTGTTGTATCACCGAGTTAAATCGCTTATCAAATTGAAGAATTTTTGGTCGAATGCCTTGCAGTAGTTAGTTGTATTCAACACCTCACGTTTGAGAATCAGCAAAAAATACGAAATACGGTCTAGTCTCAAATGCAGAGGATCCTAAACATCATCGCAACCAGTCGTTTATGATCGGAGATGACAACCTCGATAAACTGAAAAGTACCCTAAGAAAAGGTGTAGGTTTTGTCGGTTATTTTATAACCGAACAGTTACAATCCCATGATACAACACAGAACATCTATGCAATGAATTGCATTTAAAAGAACAGAACGAAAAGAAACAGATAAGAGCTTTATTTCGCTCGAATATGGATTCTTTTGCTCTACAGATCGATATAATAAACCAGATACACTCAAAAACACATCTAATCCTTCTTTATAGCTTTCAAAATTCTAGTGGATACATTTTTTTCGCTCGTTAATAATGACATTCGATGCAAATATATCCCTTTATCTGGGTTCTGTCAGAAGACGAGCATATGTCGGTGACACGAGTTAAATAGACATGATATATCGATGGATTAGACTTTGACATTACTTGATCAAATGGCAACGAATGTGCACGATGAAACTGAATTTTTTATTCAACTGCCATATATTCATCAAAACTAAAGTAAAACATTGATCCAATAGTTCAATTGCTCAAAACAAGACACTGTTTGCTTTTATGAGTCACTCGATGGAATGTTTTCATTGTCCATAGCAAGATCCATGGTTTCCTTATTGTTAAGCCCCCTCCCCTCGTCCTGCATCGGTATCCTAAAAGTCAACCGTCATCATATTGTTCGATCCCTCAATTTACAGCTTTTTAGATAGGGAAAATAGTCTAGTATCGAACGCACTACAGTATATTCATTTTAGGATAGATTTTCAGGATGTTACATACGTTTTCTTTTGAATCTCATACTCGTGCTTATTACGTGCGTAGTCTTAAGTAATACTACAGCGAGCCCAACATAACCATCTCGAAAAAGCAAAAACGTGCTCATTGTGCTTTTGAATGAACCCATTCAATTCGTTGTAATCAATGATCTAGGTTAAATGAATTGACAATTCTTTTTAAACTATTTTATTGCAAAAATAGTGGGGTGGGGAGATGTCTTCAAGTGAAATTCGCCGGCGAAATATCTCACAGACTTTATTTCCTGATCAAAGACAGCAAGAGAAATGGAGGGGTAAAGACAGTTTTTCTTTCGTAGGAACTCGAGCACCAAAAACATCTCTTGACCACTAGAAAATGAACATGTATCTTCCCATCGAATGACTCGTATTCAATTCAAACGATTTGTTTCGGAACCGTGAAAGTGTAGATCAATCACTGAATAATAGACGAAAATTTAGTAGAATCTGGATTCCATATCTAACACGATAAATCATCGTTCTAATTTTCTGCGTGAGAACAAGAAATAGTGAATTTAAGTTGTCATTGAAGTTAAACTATCTTCAGCTTATCGATCGTAGTGAAACAGAATGTTGACAACAGTTTTATCCATTGACGATCTGTTTTTTGCTTGAGAAAAAACAACAATAATCGATGTTGACCTCTGTGAATATTCAGAAAAAAGAAAGCATGAAATATTTCCAAAGAAAACATCATTGCTAAGCTTTTTCTCAATTCAACGCAGCTCATTGTATTGATATCTTCCGCACTGGAATTACTCGATCAAAAAGAGAAGAACTATAATCCGTGTCAATACTCTTACTAATTTTTCTGATAGAATCGAAATTCTTAAATCTAGAAAATCGAAGATTTCCCTTGGTTGAACTTTGATATTCCTCTAATAATTCTACGAATGCGTTTAAAACGAACCAAGTACTATTATTGATCTTTCATAAAGATAACTCGTTGAAAACTTATGAGAAAACAATATGATTTTTATTAGCTATATCGATTTCCCATTTGTCAACGACTGCATCTCGTTTGTGAACGAATTATTTGCAAAACAACATGTAAGCGTTACTCACTTTACTTTAAAAAGACACGAAGTTAGCTCGTAAACTCACTTATCTTTCTACTATCAGCTCCTCTAACAAAGGTGACTGAAGGAAAATAAAAGTTCGACTTTCTTAAACTTAAGATAACAAATTTGAATCAATAAGGGTAACTCATCTGAGGAATTAAAGAGAACATCTAATTTTAATCTGAGGAATTGTTGTGAACCAGCCGATGTAAGTTATTTGTGTGAATGAAAGTTGCTGAGATTTACGCATTTGTCATACTGACAGATTGCAGAGTTGGGTAACTTTCAGTTTCTAATCTCTTATTTCTCTACAAATAAGAATTTTTCTCGTTAAGTGAATTCTTTCATAATATCCTCTCCTATTACCATTGGTCGATTAGCAATGAGAAGAATTTTTAAAAAAATTTGATTTCGATCAGCTGATCGATTCGATGAGATTGTCTCGCATCGAATATATTGCAAAACAAAAATGTCATTCATCAGACAGCTTACGAAGGCCATTACTTTCCATTCTAGTCTATTGATTCAACAACCGAACAAGATTGGCTCTCTTTTCGATACGTGAAACACCAAAGCTTGGATTTCTTGATTTAAAGCTCAAATCATTTGTTTAAATAAAAGATGAACAACCACTATACATCTCATTTCAACGCTGACTAGAAAAAGCATTAAGTTTGCCCATCTCTAAGTTCACAATATATAGCAATTTCTATCTTTATCAAAACTCTCATCGTCTTATTGTTCGTCGTCGACAAAAGTATCCCGTCTATTGGGGTAGTTCAGATGAAATGTTTTCTTCAGTTCTACAATGTATACGTTGAAAAGTGTAAATGCTGCTACGGACGCTTATTCATGTTTGTGTTCCAATTAATCGTGTAGATTTACACTAGTCAGCATAGAACTTCAGACAGTAAATCAATTTTAGACTTTGTAAAAATAGAATGCATGATTAATTGAAATTCAAAGAGTTTTGAATTCTTCAATGAATTTTTCTATAATCGGTTCCGTATTTTCATTAACCATGATGATTTCTTCTTCGCCATATTCATTGCTGCCATAAATGACACCAATATTGCCATCCTTTTGCTCTACTTCTAATCCATTCTTATAAAATGATTGTGCTGAATAATTATTACAACCTGTTGTTAGATGAATGATGCCAATTTTCAGTGTCGAACATTGACGCTGTTTTTGTAATAGTTGCTGGAATTTGATAAGAGATATTTTAATTAGAACTGATGCAAAGCCTCGTCAGCGATAGTTAATGCCAATAGCTATCTTTTCTAATTCACATTCACACGCCAAACGGCGTTTATAACCCCCGTTAACAGTCCATAGAATATAACCAATAACGTTGGATTGATCATATGTCATTAAAAAATAAGGACTTTTCCAATTGTATTGCATCCACTGACGAGCGTATTCATCGGTTTCATTGTCATTGGGAAAAAGCTGATCGGTTAATACGAATAATTGATTCTAAATCATCATCATTCGTGGCTTCGCGTACCTCGGCTGTGTATTTCCCCTTTTCATTTTGCTCATATAATTTAGTTTCACTGAGAATGCATTGATTCTTTCTGACAACATGTTTCGATCAAAAATGACAATGGCGGTTATCTAATTCCTTTGTTATGAAGTTTGAAGCAACTAGGGTAAAACAGTGAAAATGAAACCAGTTACCTCTCTTTTCTTTAAACAAGATAATTTGAGATCTGAGACCTTAACTTTAGCATAAAGCATAATAAAATAGACAAACAATTTTTCGGAGTAGACGGCGACTTTTGAGTTTCATTTATTTCTGCGTTTATTTTGTTCGATCGAAATGAAACCTTCAAAGAAAATGATTCTTGAAGTATTTATTTATACTCTACCACAATCTACCGACGAGATATATTGCTTTTTACTGTTTCAAAACAAAATCAATTGACTAGTCGAACGAGTATGTTACCCTACATTTCATCGAAATGATTATGCTTTACGGGAATGGTATTCATATCTATGTTCAAATACAGTTCATCTCAAATATCGACATTGAAACTAGTAAAGATTGTGTTCTTGAGAGTGTCTTGATCGACAATTACTGACATCGTATACGTCTGTAAGTGATTTATATATGATGCTCATATTAATGTAAGCATTCATATTTTGGTGGTTTACATGATCCAGCAATACAAGCATTTGCGACACTACTTGTTCTAGATGAGATTCACTCTAGTACCGGTCTTGATATGGTTTTGGAATATAGTTCTGTTGAATCAATTGACCTAAATTCATACCAAAACAACTCTCTAACAAGATTTTGAACATTACCAAAACTTTTTAAAGCTCCACAGGACCTACGAAATAAAAACTGGTTCTTCCCACCGATGCAGGGCTGGCATTTTTGGTGCAGAATCATTTTAAGATCGGTGAGAAGAAAAAGGATCTGTATCAAATACTCGAAACTATGCAGATTCGAGCTGAATACGTTATGGTTTGATGCAAAACCTTCACGGGTTTGTCTCGAACTTTGTGATAGAATCAAACATGGGCAAGTTCTTCCTAATCATTGCTGGTAAACATCTATTCTAATAGGAAAATCGAAGTCGAATAAAACAAAATATAATTTAAGAGTGGCCACGGTCGGACAGGAGCCATCGTTTCAATAATAATTGGAATTTTATTTAACCTAAATGGTAGAATAACATGCTTAGACTTCACAATGAGCAAATTCATACATACGCATAGAATTCTGTTCTTCAGTTTGTTCCACAAGTGACAATACTGTGTCGATGAACAGCCGTTTGCATGATCAACGTAAGCGTACGAATAGAATGTCGAGTGCTGAAATGCGATGTATGTTGAATTTCAGACCAATGTTCACTTTTCTTTCTCATTTGTTATTTCAGCTCAAATCGATCGATCTATATCATTACTATATTTCGACTAATCCAGAGAGTTCAATATGATGATTAAGTTATTCTTATAATAAGATATTATTAATATTGCTATT
>OENT01002023.1:0-22339 GCA_900239685.1 Rotaria macrura | reverse complement strand
GATTCGGATTCCTCAACCAATATAACTTCTCTCTATTTTCTTAAAAAATCTTTTCATTCCTGGTAACTCGCTTGTACCAAACGATTCAGTCAATTTAACATCAAGCTGTTGATTTGAGAAAAATATTGAATTCTAATTTAAACTGTTAAATGATAAATTTCAACGAAATTTTAAATTCAGTAAAATGATCCATTCTTAGTCAACACGGTTTGTGAATCAATAAACAATAATTTCCACACTAAATTGAATAAAAACATGAGTATCGATATTTAAATGTGTTATCGAATGATTCATGTTGTGTAATTTTTTCGTCCTATTCTTCAACCATGTTGCAAGGACAACAAGTATCATAAACATGGACATCTATTGATTCTCGTTGATTTGACCCCAGTTCTTCTCATTATCAATTCAGTAAACAATCAAAACACATCAGTGGAACAAGTTGAAAGCAATTTGTCGAATGAAAGTGTAGAAGAAAATCATGAACACAGTCAACAAAAAAAAATAACACGTAGGTGCAATGATCTTTGAACAACATTATACATCAGCTCGCAAATTTATCAACCAGATTTCAAAACAGTTAAAATAAAAACAAAATATTGTCAATATTTATTAAACTCACAAAATCATGCAATATTTGGCATACGGCAACGTATGACGATTCCATTTGAACAACTCCAACAGGTAAATATCCTCATCTTTTTTAAGACCTACGAATAAAAGCACGTTATCATTCTGGTCAATCGTTTTCAAACACTGTGAGACACTACCATCAATTAAAACAATTCTGATTCGTGAGATGAGTAAAAGTGGTCGGCTAACAACTTCATCCGTTCCTCATTTGCTCTTCGGATTTCTATGAACTATTCTTTCGATGCTTTCGTATTTCTTGAAACTTCTTTCTATCATAGTACTGTGTATAATACAGCCAGAATCCATGTTTCTACTAATCATTCGCATCTTTTTTTTATTGAACAACTAATCGATCTCATTGATCACATGTTTTCTTCCCATTTTTACATCTGTTCTATAGCTAAAATATTTCTCCTTTTGACTCTATGATTTAAGAAAGTTTTGATTTTAATAGGTGATCCATCGACTTTTCTCAGCACTGACGAGCCCTTCTCACTCCTGACAGACGGAATTTACGTTAAATTAGTAAAGTTGGTTTGAATGTAAATTCATATTTTCCCTTTTACATTCGTTAGAGTAGATAGTCAAAAGTCTTTTGAAAAATTTATTTTTAATAGAAAGTTTTAAATAAAAATAAAAGAATTCAATGAAAGGGACAGTGTACAGTTGATGCTTCTCCAATTGCCCGGAAAGATTTAATTATTTACAGAAAACAATAGTTATTGTCTTGCGCAATATACTTAGTCTAATCGTCTCATACTCACAACGTTTTCCAACTATTTACCACCGCACGAGATATGTTTTTGTTTTAGACGTAATAGGAGAGAATGGGGTCAGCCGAAACACAACAGAAATCTATAATAAAAATAATTTCTTGAAATATAATCAGGAGATGTTTCTGACTTGATTTCAAACTGACGTATTGAACTATTCTAGAGATCTTACGTGCTGCTATCGCTCGAAGCAATTATATAAAACCTAATTATTGAAAAGTTTTAAGTTGTCAACAAATATCTGAAAATACATATTTTTGTATTTAAGAACAACCAATTGTATTTCTTAACCTAAAGCATTCGTAGTTTAGCAAAATACTTGTTTTGTGTACAATAAATATAAATCTTTTACATCCGTAACTGCAATTGTCTTCATACTCGAAGTTTTTTTCTTATTTTTTCTTTCGGAAATAGTACAATGAAAGCGCAATCTACTCATACGATTTTAGATTTTAATCTCTTTCAAATCATGCTGCTCATCAGATTCAACACACTAGTAAGTTTGCAATGTACTGAATGTGGCACTGATACATCAATTTGCGATAAAGAAATCGACAAGAAGACTGTTAAAAGAATGCACATCTATCTGACACATGATCACAAAGTTCAAGAAACGTTGACAACTTTGATTCACTTATATCTGTTTAAGATAGTCCAATGGCAACCGTGACAACAGTCTTGATAAATATGACTTTGTGTGACTATGTTAGTGGATGTATGTCAGATATCACATAGTTAATAATCATCATTTCTATTCTATTGGATCCAAATCTAAACAAATAGACTAATGAAAAATCGAAGTAGTGTACCAGAAGCGCCATATACACTGAAGACACATTTTCTTAAGATATTTTCTATTTCGAATGTCATTCCAATTTTTTATTTAGTTTTCGAGATTTCTCCATCACTCAAACAGATCGATTCGGTATTGGTTGCTTTTCATTACAAGTCTTACTTTAATAATCGCATTATTTCTCAATACATTCGAAAAACGCCACATAAAAATCCCTGTTGTGGTACAATATCGTTCTATTGCAGCATGGATGGATCCTCGAGAGCAAGCACTTATTGTCAAGCATCTTCAATATTTCAATCGAGCAAAGAGGTGGAAAGAACAGATAAGCTATCTTATGATTGAAAACTTCTTCTGAAACTCAATTCTTTCTTTTATCAGAATAGGTGAATTGAATTTCACTATATCATAAAGTCTCTTTTTATACAGAATGAAGTTATGACTAATTTATTAACAAATCTATCATGTTCGAGAAAATCCGTAGTCTACTATCGAGATATACGGTTCAGAAGAAAATAGGCTTCTCACCCTTGTACAAAACAATTTCAATGCCTTTCTTCGGGTCACTTCAGATTTAGACGCTTCTCTATAGGAGTGTTCAGTGAAGAAGACGATGAAATCTACCGAAATGAGACTACCTTGTGACGATGACGACGATAATTTGACCTGATTGAAATGTAGATAGTTAATTTTAAAACTGAAAGAATGTATAAAGTGTGTAAAAGAATTAGATTTATCTCTGACTTCTATTTATACCAAGTCAAAATTTCAAAACGAACAATGTTGTTCGATTTCTTGTGGACTGATGTGATTTGAATTCATTTTGAAAAGATAGGACAGCGCTATTTCTTTGTATACACAAGGTGGCGTTCTGAAAGATTTTCCCAGTATGCTCTTGTTAATAGGATGCTCTCTATTATATATGAAAGTATTAGCGGTCTATAGAGTTTCAATTGCACAATTGAGTCAACGTAGACTACCGCATAAACTTCAGTAGTCTTCAATTCAATATTTAGCTATGAATAATGTTTGTTAAACAGTGTATTTCTCAATGTTCTTGATCTACTGTTCATGTCGCCCTTAACGCAAATCTCCTTTAAAAATATTAAAGACAAAGAATGAACAGAGGTGATGAAATAAAATGATATATTTTTCTCAATATTTATTAAATATGGTTCGGGAGGAAGTACATTTGTCTACAGTAAGTACGTATGTAATTATATTAGCATTGAACACAATCCTGACTATTGTCTCACACGTGAACGAATGGCTCGTATGGAAAAAGATCGTTACATTACTATTTCCTACATGGAATTGATATCATCGAATTTCCTTGAAGATATTCGCTTCGAACAAAAACCGTGTAAATCGAACAGTGAATGTTCTATCAATGTTTCCTGTATCATACCTGATTTTCATTCAACGGTATTTCATCGTTTGTGGAAAAAAGGTACGCGTAGTACATATCGAATGTATAGAAATTATGTGAATTTTGTTTCGATGTATCTTCCTGAATGGTCATTTGACTTTGTTCGTGTCGATGGACGAGCCAGACCTCAAGTGGCCTATGCCGTGTTGAATGGATTAAATGCTAAAGTTTTCGTACATGATTGGAACAAACGTGAAGAATATCATGTGATTGTGAAAGAATTTTACAACATTATCGATCAATCGGTTGAAAGTAAACAACCTGGTGGTGGAGGATTAGTAGTTTTGAATAGAAAACCTGCAGTAAAAGGTGACACGAAAATTGATGCCATTCAATGGAAGAATGTCGAGCAGCCGAGTTGGTGGTTATAGGACAAATGATACCATGTAATAAAGACATAGATCAAAATGAGTTGATTTAAATATAAAAAGAGAGAAATGTGTCTCGAATTTCTTATTAGTGTAAATAGAAAAAATAACGAGCAGGCTTTTCCTATTAAAGAGAATTAGTAAATTAGACGATTAATGTTTTAGAATTGTAAATAGTCAGAATAAACTTCTGGAAAGTACAACAGAAGGATGATGTAATCAATAACATAGTTTAAAGAAACAGAATTCAGTAGAACTGAATATAAAGAAATGGATTCTGTCTGATCGTCAGAGAAATCTTGATTGAAATGGGGAAAAAACTATACGTGTATAAAACAAGACATCCGTTGAAAAAATAATCAGTCAGATCTTGGTCATTATTATCCACGGTCAATTTATCATCTAGTTTTCTTACTGTAAAACTTCAATTTCATTCGATCATGCTATATATACTTGTTCAGTTCATCCTGTATGAACACATGAGATAGCTCTTCATTTCTAATCGAAAACGAACGAATCGGTTTAATCAATAAAACACCAATGAAGTGAGAGCACGGGGAACATTCACTCATGAAACTACACAAGACTTGATTGCTCTACATAAACTCACTAATATATAAATATACGTGGTTGATAAATTTCATTTTAGTGACATCTTATTTAATAAGAAAATACCAGAGCAGACAACAATCAAATATTCCATAGTTACTGTTCGATGGATTGAATTATGAGATCAGTTACACTAAGAATAAATGATTCTTGTAACATACAACACTATTAGGAAAGCATTAGACGAAAAGTTTAAAATCGGATTCATGAGCAATCTAACCAAATGGCACGATCAGCACTGTTCAATTCTTTGTGAGAGATATGCGATTTTTATACATTGAGGAATCACAAAATAACAATTGATAGTGGATTTTCGATGTGCATTGCTTCTATTAGATTTTTTACAAAATTTCTAAAGGATCATCACTTGAAATGAAATGTGACAAGTGATGCGTAGAGATTTTCTTGCTGCCATAATTGTTAAAATTTTCATTGAAACTTCGATAATATGTCGTGGAGATTTCTTTTAAACACTTCGCGGAACTGAATGACTATAAATTCAACTGCTCAGTTCATACTATGTAAATTCTTTGTTTTGTTCTATAATTGAATAGATTCACAAAAGACACGACATAAAAGTGACTTATTTCAAGTTAATATGAAGTTCTCCAGTCCATGGTAATATCTTGAGTATATTATATTAGAGCATATAAGTAAGACTAACCATTAAAAATATTCCACGTATTCTAATCTAGTAACTATTTTTCCCGTTCCGTATACATGCACATCGTTGGCACAAATGACAGTCGCAATTTCGTTTCATTAGTAAACGAACATGGAAAACAGTCTTCACGAAAACATTTCTATCAAGAGTTTAAACACCAGCAAATCATCACCATACATTCAAGCTCGTATTTTTCTATGAACTGAAAACGATAAAAAGGTATTTTATGATTCGTAATATTCTAGATGGACAAAACCGTATTAAAAAGAACATGAATCCATTGATATTACTTCAACATCAATCGTTTCAATAACGTCTGAATATTGAATCAATCAAAACGAAATGAACCGTCTGCACTCTTTCTTACTTGTCATCATCTATGTGGCACATCATTTTCTAATTGGTTTCTATCTGTCTCATGAAATTACTGATTGTGACAACAACAATCGCTATTATTTTATAGATCGCAGAGATGAAAGTATGAGTCAGTTCATTACACTGATAGTAAATTTTAATGTTTTATTTCAGTTGCATTACTCATGTCTAGGCTGTTATCAGGAAGCAGTTCAATGATGTGATTGATCCGGTGCAGTCACAAAGAAATATATTCTGGTACTATTGTTTTGACAAATATATGTTCTATTCTTAGCAAGCCATCGAAACTTAGATGAATCATATAATTAACTACGTCGATGTACATCAGCAGTCCTCTGTTCTCAACTACTAGTTTATTTCGATTCATTCAAAGCAATGACACACAAATTGATTCTCTCGTTCAAGATTGAAAAAAACGTCGCTCGCAATATATTGAGACGGTGTTATATGAAGTGATGAATTGAATGAGGATTACATGAACAAGTAATAATATACTGAGTCGTACTATTTATCTAATAAAACTTTGAAAAAGGAATGTAAAGGATAGTTAAATTGAGTTCTTTTCCTTCCATGTATCTCGATGCTCAAATGTTACTGAATTATTCAATTAATCGTGATATTTATTATTTTTTAAATGAATTAATGTTCCACAATGAGGACATTCAAATTGATTCTGATCGTAAGCAACAGGTGTCGAAGGTAATTTCCATGTTTGTGAAATTGTTGAATGTCCATCAGTTGTTTCAACAAGTTGTACTGGTAATTGATGACTTTGAATAGTTATCCGACTCATACTTTTTCGAACAGCCACACGCTTAGAAATAAACAGAAGCATATAGAAGACAGCAGTTGCTAACATCAATGCAGCACATGTTAATTGTGCTTTTAAAATTTGAACTTTTCTTCCAAGCGGTTGACTAAATAAGAAAGGAAAATAGGATGATTTTAGTTCGTNACATACGTTGCCCATTTACGAGCACGATGACAACAAACTAATGAATAAGAAATAAATGATAAAAGTAATCATAAGAATCAAACTTATCTAATTACCTAATCCAAGCATGGATATCCATGACAAAATAAATATAACTGCACACCAGAATCCAGCATAGAGAGTTCCGAGTATAGGTGATATAACGACAGATGCTACTTCAAGACCCATAATAGCAAAAGTCAATAGTATTTGTAAAAGTCCTAATAGAACTGGGATTCCTGTAGAAAATTGTGAACGCCATTGAATTTCGCTGTCAAAATCAGATGCATACAAATATGTTGATTGCATATTTGACAATGTGGCGATAGATGAGTAGCAATGATTTTGTTTTTCTTTTCGAAAAGAAAATGATATGCTTCTTGTCATCTTAGTGAACAAGGAGATCTCGAATTCCTGCATATTTGTATAAATCTACTAGTTAAGATGTATAATGCTGTTGTATGTTTGCCTAAAGAAATGTATCAGCTATTTTAAATAAACATACCCGCCGGAATGAAACTATTGTAGTCGATATTGAGACATGGAATTGGAAAAGAAAGGGTAATATTGTGAATAGATTTAAAACGATAACTTTCACTTAGGAGAAAATCGACATTGATTATCGTCTGTTCTGTATTGACTGAACAAAAATATTCTTCCAATGATCATGTCAGTTTTAAACACTTTCTCCAAATATATTGACAATGCAAAAAGATAATAATTGCTTTATAATAAATATTTTATGCTTTTGATATTATTTCTTTCGGAAATTTATTACATTATATCTCCTAATCAAGATCACTTGAATCACATTGAGATATTCCAAGGTACTAATAGTTTTGGAGAGTATACCTTTAAATACTATTAGTCTATTTAAAAACCAACATTTAAAATGTTGAAATAATACAAAGTCGACTTAGTGATGTGTATTTTTCATGACACAGTTATTATCAAGAATACTTTTAGAACATTTTTCATTCCCTAAATTCACTTTTGTAACACTGTTATCAAAACTAAGTGAATACATTCAAACACAAGCTACCATTAGGAAGTTCGAACGATGATTTTCTGATGAATTTCGTTTTTCCAGTAGTGGAAAAAATTCTGATGAAATCATTAACATCGTTTACTTTTGGTAACTCAAGTCTCGAATACATGGTTATATGATGAAAATATGACACTTAATCATTATGAAAAATACGATTTTCCCTACTCTTATCATTACAAGATGTAAGATCAAATGACTCTACAACGTGACATTGCACCAATGATGTTGGATGACAAGATTTTTGTTTGTGTGAAAGTATAAAATAATCCTACTATAGAATGTTACGAGTGTGTATCAAGAACTGAGGATGCTAATCTTATCAATTAGTCCATTCAAAAGTCATAAATTAATAAATAAAAATGCATAAAATGTAAAACTTTTCCAGCTTGATGAATTAGTTCTAGCAAAAGTAATCGAGTAAGATTCCAAATTAGAGTCTTGCAACCCTACCCTGTACCCTACCCTAAGGTAGAGCAGGGTTAGGTACGACTCTCGTAGGGTAGGGTAGCGAAATTCATATCCTTGCACGACTCTATTCCGAATGAATTTCAGAATCAACATGTTTTCGCAGACATTTTTGGACCTAAGAAAAGTTGCATGTAATCTTAACTATCACAAACAATGAGTAACAAGGTGTAGAGATCGACCTTTATCAAATAATTCAAATAAAAACGTTTTTCATATTAAGATCTGATGAAATGCGTAAGATAAAGAGAAACAAATCTCGCTTTAATATTTAAAAGACAATAGAAAGGGAAAAGTATGTAATTAGGAAAACGAAGAGAAAAGATTACCAATTAGTAAAACCGGTCAGAGGAGGTCTAGTTGTATATTCTCATAGATTTGCCATCAACACTCAAAATACTGTGTAAATTCGATTTCAGAGGAGAGAACATAAGGAAAGAATTGTTGAGTGCTTCATGGATTGATTAATTGTAAACACTCGTGTCCTATTAACATCGTCATGCGATACGAACCAGAAAAAACTGCCTGTTAGGATGTGGGTATCGGTGGACCCACCTAAAAGCACCCTCCATCATTCACGATGAAATGACGACATGACTGTAAGATCATTTGACTCACAATTGGACAGTACCTAACACTGAAAGTCAGGCGAAACGGCAAGAGTATTCTTCTTCTTTAAATTATTTACTATTTTCCTCTTCTCGACTCTTTCCAAAACAAGTTTTTTCTATTTTTTGATTAAAATGTGCTGTACCTAATACAAAAGAAGCTCGTTTCATACATTTATCGATTGTTTTCTCGCACAAATTCAATCTTTTCGCTTAATGAACTCGATACAATTTTGAAAACTAAAAAAAGAGTTCCTATATAAATATAAAGAGCAATATAAATTATAAGTAAAGATAAAATTATTTCTTACATATATTTATTCATCTAATAACTATTGTCATATGTCTATATTTATCATGTGATTGTTAATTCGTTTCATTATAATTCTGTCAATAACCCTATTTATTCTTATATATTTCATCATAGATCATTGGTAGCTACACTAACAGTACACCTGTGTTTTTTATCTTTTTTATAAATTGAAAAATTATGTTTAATTCTTTTTAATTTAATTTAATTTTTCTCATGCTGGAATAAAATAAATGTTCACATTAACAATTCTCCTGGTTCTATATGGTCAATTATGATAAACACTGTTGACAGCACAAATAAATTATAACAGAACGTAAAACACACAAATGCAATGCTAATGAGCAAAATGATTCTTGGCTACATTCATCCATTCAATCAACCATATTCGTTTCACGGGAGACAATTTTTCCGCACTGTATTTGTCTATTTCGATTTCTTCGCATCGAACAAAACACTATTGTCCGTTAATCGTGCTGGATTCTCATTAACAATCACGATGGTATGTTCATTTTAGAAGAAATACCGAGGAACCTTAAGATTAAAATTTGCTCGACCTTTTCGTATACGACCAGAAACGTCATAGTGCGATTGGCACTGGCAACCATGACAATAGAAACCGCCATAATCGCCACTATTAGAACTCAGAAGTGCACCTGCAACAGAAAATGCCAGCAAGAAAAAGCAAGGCATCTTTTTCGCGTACCTAAAAGAGTACAAATGCCAATTCCGACTAGCCATCGTGGTTGAATCACACGATTGAAATCTTTTTCAGGATTACGCAATAA
This sequence comes from Rotaria macrura, assembly GCA_900239685.1. Taxonomy (NCBI): domain Eukaryota; kingdom Metazoa; phylum Rotifera; class Eurotatoria; order Philodinida; family Philodinidae; genus Rotaria; species Rotaria macrura. Next base: position 12,503 of record OENT01002023.1, on the reverse strand, counting down.
ATTGCAATTGACGTTTGATTCTTGAGCACTCTCTTTTTGTGTTCTGTGCCGCACGAATACTGGTTCACCAAAACCCTCGAAGGCTGCAGTTTTACTTTCAGGTATATACTTTAAATCGATCTTTAGTTCGTTAGATGGTTCCGCTTTGGTTGGACCCACATAAGCAACAACATCTCGAATGATATTTTTGATCATATAAGCGAATATTATAGCGATACCTATGAAAAACCAATTGATTTTATGAAACTTTTTCGATTCCACTGAGAACAACATTCAAGAATTATCCTGGATCCGAAAATATAGGTACCTATTGGAGTCAAATATGAATAGGGTGATGTCTCATGACCTGAATTCCGATACGATTTTGACGGGTCAAGACGTGTCTTTCGTCGATGATAGTCAAAATTAGGCACGTAAATATCAGCGTGTGCACGACGAACAATCATAGTGACTTGAAACACATAAAATTCATATTCAGTAAGATTCAATTTTGTTTTATGATGTGCAATACTCACTGTTGTAAGTCGTAGTCACAGAAGTGTTTGTATTTAATAAATATTTATTCATTACTAGAATATTTGTGTTGTTCCGAATGTAAATGTTATTTTTCATTATTACTGATGCTTTTGATTCCTTGAATAAAATTCTTAGTCATCAGCGCGACCCTTTTATCACTGAGGTGTATCGTCATATATGAAACTTTACCACTGCGAGGATTAATCAAAGTTTCTCCTTCGAAATCGTGTGAATATTTCAAAATGAAGTGTGTATATATCGTACATACTACCTATTGTTGTCGCTTAAAAATAAGATTTCAAGTGAGTCGATAATAAAATGTGTCGACAATTGAAAGACGGAAAACAAGGAATCAATGACAAATTGTTATAGAAGTCATAAAAGATATTTTCCATCCTTGAACATATGTGTGTTAAAGGAATATGGGTAAATATGTTGTACCACTGTAATCAAACGATAACTATCGAAATAAACTGTTTGTTGGTGCACGTGTAGAAGAAAATTAAGCTCACGCTTACAGTTTTATGAAATTTTGTTTTTAGAAACTTTAGCAACAAGATGCAGAGGGACAAGATGTCGCAATAGTTTTGCGATGTTTTGAAAACTTCTCCTACTACTGTCTTGTTGCGACATCGAGTTTAGTCTGCATGATTTTAATAGACATTAAAGTAGTATCGCTCATCGGTCTTACATATTGTTAGTTTTTTACTTCATTTTTGCGGATTTATAAATGGTTAAAAGTAATAGTGTAGGATAGTTAACTTCCATTTTCGCTGAACACTTTTCGCCGATGACGATTTTTGCCGACTCCACTTTCACCGATTTCCATTCACTCCAAATTACATTTTCTCCGACTCCTATTTCGCCGACAACTTATTTTGACCGAAACATACCTGATCACATATGATTCATTGTATATTTAAAAAAATGTTTTACAGCTAACTGGTTTATAAACAAACTCAAACAGAAAGCAACTGAGTTGGTAATCATGTCAGTTCTTAACTAAATCAATTGAACCTTTTATATTCTTGGACACAGACGCCACCAAATAAGGATGATTGGTTCTTCCATTCATTCATACGCAAACCCCACCCACACTCTCATATTATGCCTGTAAGCTGAACTTGAAACAGCAGCAGAACTTGAGACGTTCTTGATGTACTGACAAACTGATAGAAAAGTATCACTAGATGCTTGTGGCGTGAGTATCAGTCTGAAAATTCAATTTCATATGAAACTATACAAAGATGCGAAATATATGTTTTCCTATCAAGCTTTCAACTGTTCTGTTGAGCATTAGAAAACTAAATCCTAGCGTTAGGATTGCAATGATACCCACCCATGAGAGGATTTTCATAACCTCATCTAATCGTGTAGACATACACTTTTGTTTATTTACATAAGTCTCACGTAAAAATGAATGTCTTGATCGGGCTTCATTGATACGCCGTATTGATGTTGAAACTTAACGATTCTGATTAATTCTCAAAGAATTGATTAGAATTTCTCTGGAATTTTATCAGAATCGTTTAGTTTGAATTTTCTAGAAATGAAAATTCATCATGTCACGAGAGTATTGTCAAATCGGTTATCATCTAGAGGCGACTCTAGTGAAGAAAAACTTTTGACAAGAGTTAATTCGATCCTAGTTTCTTTTTGTCAAGCTTTACAAGGTATACAGTCGTTTCATGTGACTGAGTTATTCATCTGCAGAAAGTTCATTCGCAAAGATCAAGCTAAAACTAGTTATCATAAGAAAAAAAGAATCGATAGTTACATTTAAAGTTTTGCATCTGGTATTGGTGTAGTCGATGATCGTCCAACCAGAAGATCGCGTATTTCTCGAAGTACCTTGACTTTATCAGTAGTTTTATCTTCAATTGATGGCTCATTCTTTACTGTTTTCTTCTTCGCTAATCTGTACAAACGATTAGCAAGCTTGATGATAAAAAAGAGTGCAAACGCCACAATTAATAAATAAATGATCTGCTGAATAAACTTACCATAGCGAATAACTACGGGTGGCTCCTTTCTGTAAACGAAGTTCTTCATACTTAATGTCAAATTGGCAAAATCAACGCCGCCTAATAGTAGGCCAAACGGTGGAGTAACGATATCATCGACCAGTGATTTAACCACATTAGAAAAAGCAGTGCTAACAATGATTCCAATCGCTAGATCGAACACATTACCGCATAAAGCAAATCTATTCAAATGGACAAGCGTAGAAAGGATTTAACCACTATTAATTATATTGCACTACTTGTGGTTTGAATTCTTTGCAAAAATTCATACAACAACGATGAACTTCGGTCATCTGAATTTATAGAGAGATACCAAAAAAAGTGCTGCATTCTCAAACATCTCTCAATGCCTACACAGAATCTTTATGTGTAGCTTTGATCTGCAACATATAATTATGTAGAACTCTAATTCATAAAAAAGATTGCTATGATATGAAAATTATAAAACGAATTATTTTCAGCAGCAAGAATATTCTTTTATTGACTTGATAAGATGTTTTCAAGAGATGAAATATTCGAGTTGACTTATTTTATCTCATGCGATCAAGATACTAAGATAGGAACTATTTCAAGCACAATAAACTGCAACTTTTTATGTGTCGATGTGTCTTTTCCAGTTAATTTAAGTCATGTCGCAAAACTTGAAACTCATCGTTAGTTTCATTGAAAACGAAAACATTGACTTTATGCAAATTCTCATTCCACTTTATATGTTCTTTATCGTTATGTAAAACTGTTATAGAGCATCTCTGTGTATCATTTGTACTTTTGCTTTAGTTAGTTCTATTGACTGTTATATATCTCGTTCCCTGAAATACAGAGATGTAATGTAGAATGGCATACATACGATCGACTAGTTACTATGGATAGAGATATAGATAAAAAGCTCTCGGTTCTCCAATGAATAATCAATCACACTAGACTAAACACTAATGATTCCTGTCAAAGTAGAGATGTCAATGAAATGAAATCGTCCAAAGATAATACGAACAGAAGTACTCAGTCATCACTCATTACCAGTTATTCTTTCGATTCATCAGCTTTTCAATAAGGTAATAAACTAACTATTACATTACGTATCTATCTTGAATTGTGTTTGACAAAACTCTGGTGAAGAACATCGACAAAATATGTGATTAGTATAGTTCAGATTTGAAAATCTACATTATTTTCAAGTGCCTCCTAATTAATTGCTTCTTGTCGAAGAATAACAGGATGTTCGCTGAAAGACATGAAGTATTTTCGAAGAGTTCTTGGTCCAGAATATTGCTTGCAGCTTGCACCTTTTCTTTTTTGGTATTTTCTTGTCGAAAACTACCTGCTCTATTTTTAACCTAGATGAAAGTAGATGAGAGCATTAGATTTCTTTGACAAAATTTATCCAACGATATTTTTACAAATAATTATATATTTGGCCAGTGTTTGAATTGAACTGAATTCCTCATGACTTCAAATATGTGTCAAAACGTAATTGGAATATTGGGGAAGAATATATTTCTCAGAAAGATGTTTCAAAAAAGTCTTGTTCTACATATATGAGAAGAGTTTCGTGTCATAAAATGCGAATTTCAATTAAAATACAGAAATGAAATTTGAAAGCTACTCACCGATTAAATAATATTTATCTTCGAGAAAAAAATCCATTATACAGATTGCTTTTTAAAGTACTAATAAAAGACAAACTCATTTTTTCCAGTAGCAGAACGCTAAAAAGAAATGCGTTCATATATAAGGTTAAATAAGTGCACTAAAACGAGCGATGTTTTTATTAACTTTGATCGAAGAGAAAATAAATGTTCTATCATGAAGACATTCAACCAGTGGTTTTTGATGCCGTGCTATTACAATAGAAAATACTTTGTTAATTAAAAGAAAAGATTTTTAAAAATACATTGTGTTCGTAAAAGTGATGTCTAAATATGTTGTAATAAAGAAGAATGACGTGTGTGAATCCCAGTAATGACTTTTGATGTTATTTTTCATACAGGAGATTTGTATCTTTTTCCACCGATACTTCCACACTGATTCGTTTACAATCGAAGAAAAACATACTGTTTTCAATCTTCAACAAGTATCTTCATAGGATTATTATCATCGCAGAATGAAACTTGTAACATTTACCACATGGGGAAACTATGTATTTCTATGTAACAAAAGATTAATCTCTATTAGGATGAGTCTGTATCTCGAATAAATTTTCTATCACGCATGATCCTTATTTTATTGAGCGTGGTCTAAAAATATTGATTGCTGTACTTACTGTGTTTACTCGTTCTGAACTAATGACACGAATAAAACTCAGTGCACAAGTCAATAGACGGTGAAAACTCTTTTCTATTGATTAGTAAAATGACTGATGCAATTAGCCATGGATTGCAGAATTCTGCATGACTTACGTGTCTTCTTTCAATCTTTTCTCTTTTACTGTCAGCTCAGTAGGACTTCTGTTTGATCCGAATAGATATTCTATCGTCGACCTTTGAATAAAATCACATTAACGAGAAACTTTTAGGAACAAGAATTATGTTCATTGCGAATTTTATGCGATCATCAATACTGGAGTACTATGAGATCTGTTTTTCCTTCTGACTATTTCTTAGTTTGTTTTCTTTAACTCAATAGGCGTTTCGTTCGATTTTTATTTAGATTTGAATAAAACGATGAAACTAATCTATATACAATTGAGTTGCGATATTGAAATGTCATTTTAATTACTTGAACATGTCTCTAATTACGAATAGATGATTTGAAGCGAACAGTACTGACATGTCACGTATTTTCTTTTTAATCACAGAAAAATTCGAATGGTAATATCGTATTGGAATATTAAACAGTGATTAAAACAGCTTTTAATAGTTCTTTTCACGAAATATATTGAGTGTTGAAATAACCTTCAGGAAGATTACTAACGTGCATAGGTGCTATGATATAAGAAATTTATTTTCACTCGAAACTAAATCAGCAGAATAATTTGTTAATCGAGAAAGTAGAATATACTTGTGCATAAGTAGCTGAATGAAGATGATATCAGTAGTATAGTAATGCATTGATATTTCAACTGATGGTAGAAGTAAACAATTGCCATGCCCGGGAATACTCGTTCACATTTTCCTTTATAAAATGTTTGTTGTTGCTCTCGTTCATAAGATTTATTTGAACATGTGAATGCATTTCACATGAATTATTAAGTATCGATCATGGAAATTTTTTCCATCTTATTTTTTATATTGTCTCTTTTAATAAAGTTTGAGTTTCTTATCGTAAATGTCAAGTTGATTTTGTTGAAATTCAACCTTTCATTATTTAAACGTGAACATCATTGATACGTGTGATCATTTTTATATTTTATATCGAAATTTTAAAAATCCAATTTAAGGATACTATGTTATCATACTACTCACCAAAATGATATATTGTAAGAAACACGAAAATTATCAACTATTGAGAAGTTACCTCAATATTTGGTACTATATCTTTCAAATACTGAGAAAATTATGTTTTCTTTTGTTAAAAGTGATTCACTTTTTGAATTAGCCAACGCTATTGAAATCATAACAAGATTTCGTTTTTGCAACGCTTAACGAGCTTTATTCATGCTTTGATTTGGAAATCTGAAGAAAAATATCCACACGCCACATATCTGACAAAAGTGAAATTTTAAAATTGCGTACGCTGTAATATAAATCAACCAATCAGAATCATCATAAGACGTATATTGAGTACAAATAAACTACACTATTTCACAGTAAAAATATAATGCTTCGAAATCAATTCTGCGTTTCATTGAAACATAGAGAAGTTAACGCATCCATTCAGAACTACACCAAATAAAACAGGCAAGTTGTTTCTTATCTCTACTCGTACTATTTTCTGCTCCTGGTCTGGAATCACCTTTGCATTCTACTATTTAATGCATATGGACAGTGAAAATAATCGCATTTATTTCATCTGTGATTATTACCTATCGATTCGAACAATGTTGATTTACCTTTGCAAAGTAGTGTTAATAATGTATTTGTTCTTTTACTGTTTATCGTCAACAAAGTTTTTCATTTTCAGATCAATGATTATCAACAATCAGCCAAATAGAAGAGGATACTGTAGGGTTAGCATTCTATCTTTATCTTACTTGGAAAGGTAAAGTAAGAGGGTGGATGTAGGCATGCTTATGGGAAAGAAAATTTCAAAAAAAGCGCGGTCACCGATGGTATGAAAAGTGCGGTTTTAGTTGTTATTTTCAGATCCTGTGAGTCAGACAATCTATACGTTACTCTGAATCCAATTGAAACCACGTTTTTTCGATACGGTTTTCAGTGGTGTCAGAAAAATGCATAGATGTTCTCACTACCTTTAGATTAAAAAAATACGTCGAACAGCGATTTTTCACGACAAGACTAGATTGAACCGACTCTGGTATGCCGAATATAAACTTTAACTTGACAGTTTCAAGTGTGATGCCCTTCTATGGGCTGTGAAGGGAACTCTTTTGAGCTCCATTTCCAAAAAATACCTTTGTAGAGTCACATGAATTATCCGAGTAGTGATCGAAAGATTCGGCAGAAAATGTGGGAGTGATGTTTTTCCAAAATTCACTTTGAAATCAAAAACCCCATAGACTCGAGTTGGTAAAGATTTCGGCGGACTTGGCTATTGTTACATAGCTGCTGCTTCTCTTTTCTCCAACGAGGCGATATCAGCCTTGACGCATTTCACTTTTTTATGCTTTAATCCACATTTGGCTTCGTAGATTAGTAAACTTTGGTTAAAAGTCTTAAATGCATTTACTGCATCATTCAACTCTCGATAACATAGTCCGAGAATTCTACATAAATTTGCAATATTCAAATGATTGGGTGGTAATTTTCGACGAAATAAATCGAGGATTCTCAGAAAGCGTGACAATGCATTATTTGACCCAGGATATTTTGAACAGAGTCTATTGATGGAAGTTACGCATTCATAGATTATTTTAAGATCTATAGGCGTTGAGTTTTCAAGGACTAACAGAGCTTCTTCATAATATCGGAGCGCTTCGACAAAGTCTGTATCAGTATGGATCTTAGCTGCTATTATCATCATTTTCTGAACAAATCGAGGATGTTTATTACCAATGATAGTCTTTTGTTCATTAATTTTTTTCGAGCAGAATTTTAGGAGTTCATTAATATCTACTTTCTTTCAATTAGCGTTGAGAATCAGTTGGGTGTGAGCGTGGATTCTCGTTTGGTGTAGTCACACCCACATCCAACTCGCCTTTCGATTTTCTACGTATCGTAGTCGATCTCCTTAAGTCTTAATGTTATGGCCTCATTTGATCGCTTTGCTTCAAGCTCTCGACAGATTCGATATCGACGGTTTTGCAGGCCGATTGTGGCACACCGCATTGTTTTTACCGTCATCATCGTTGGATGTATTAGTAATTTGCATATACCGTTCAACTACGTTATTGTAGACAAAGAATGTTGAGGAAAGCCTGAGTGGTATCGAATAGTTCATGATATATTCTTTCTAGTTGTATACAGTGTTATTTGTCCCCTACTGAGTGGAACGTTTGGTTTATTGACTATCAGAAGCATACGTCAATGCCGGATTTCCCATTCATGCCTAACCAAAACGAGACACTTTCTACATATGGCACTATTAAATACGATATGTTTGATTGTACTTACAATCCCATTTAGTATTCACAAGCTCTGTGAGACTGTAACAGGTTGTGATAAGAAAAATTCACTTCAACGAGAACGGGAAAAGTTGACTCAATGTATTGTTCGAATCATATGGTTCACACTTGATGATACGACATTGTATATTTGTTCACTTTTATCGATTAAATTTCGTCGAGACTTTCACGCAACGATTGCCGAATGGACGACGTATTGGTTGAAAGTAGGACGCCGGTGCTTACCATGATTCATATATCTCAACAAGAAATCAAATGAATCTTTCGAGAGAAAAATAATTTTGACTCATACTTTTTGTGTTACGAATTAGTTGTTGAAGATCTGCAGATAGTAGTGTATTGTATAAAAAATATCCATGATGTAATGTGCGAAAGATACGTTTTTGATAGGGTACTGAACAAAATAAAAGATTTATGAATTTTCAACCAAATATAATTATATTCCGTTGCAAATTCATAAACGCTTCTTTTTACACTGTGTGACAAGAGCCCAATTAGACTTTATAGAAGGTCACCCGAGATATACCCATCGATGTAAAATAATAATGCAGAGCGTAGAGCATTTTGGTGAAACTCCTGACTCTGTTTACTAAAATTTATGAAACGCCAATTGATTTTTTCTCAACGGAAGACTGCTTACATCATCAATAGCAATTTAAGTATCGTAGGTAATGACTACCTTTGAGTTCATTAGGTTAATCATTCAAAGACAAATTAAAATCTATGAACTTGAAATCAAACATATAACCAGTGAACAACGAAATGACAAATACGAACGGAGAAATACTCAAAGACAAGCAGATTTTCATGACTGATGTGTAGATAGAACGTAAGCGTTCGCTGTCCATCAATTATCATGTCAAATAAATTATTGTCTTTCAAAGATTCTTCAATTCTGTTCCTATTACTATAATTGAAAAAAGTAAAAGACGCTATGGGTTATTCAGTTCAACATTTGACTATAGGTTCGATGGATGAATTTTGTTCGCTGGTTTTATGATGAACTTATATTCTGAAAATTTTTCATACAATGGTGCAGAATAAAAATGTGAATTTAAACGAAGCGCAAGTCACAGATGCAATTGGTAGTCCTCGAACAGCAACTCGAACCGATCTCATTACTCAAATATGTCTTGAATGCAGTGTCTCATTGTGATTTCGCGATACGATCACATGAGTATTCGAAAATTGAACTCGACTTCACAGTGTTATAAAATATCGATCGAAATTGATTTATCAACTATTCAGTCACGATGCAATTCAACCAACGGCTTTGTTCTTGCTCAATAAAAGATACCACTATTTAAGTAGTGTTTTTGCCAGGTATAGAGAAGAGTCTTTGCTTAGATTATGATAGCATGTATCTATTCTCGAATTAATATTTGAATTGTATAAACAGAATTCGTTCTCTGCTGTTACATAGACTGCAATCATAACAAAATTATCTAATATCCTCGATAATAATATGTAATTTTATGTGTTAATGAATTCTATCTATGTTAGAATAATCTATGCTCTCGAGATATGACGGAAAGCTCATGACAACTTGTTACTGTATTTGTAAAATAAAACTGAACATCAATGACGTTGTAAACAAGTCGATTGAGCTTTTCTAGTGTGCATTAGAGCATAATACATGTTTCGTTTTCGTATATCTTGGAAAAAATTCAGAAAATAAATGATGTGTGTAGACGGAATTAATTAACTTAGCTGAATACTAAACCGAAAGTATTTGTTTTCGATGTAGAAATACGGCGATGAGCGACGGGAAATAATTCAATGTGTACCTCGTGTTAGTAGTTTTGTCAATTTGTGTCAGTCTTGTTGCTAATCATTGCTTGTTTTCGAGTCCGCAGACGTGTGTCGTCTCTGATAGTAGCGCAATGCTATATGACTGAGTTTTTCTATACAATATTACTAATAACTTCATTTCTTATTCGTGAATCAGAGACAGCTATTCTTCATGTTATTTTTCTTGATATATTTTTGAATCATGTCTTTACTGATCAGATAGACCAGATAAGCTCCATGGGTTGAGGTCAGGGGCTCCTATCATACAGACTTGTCGTCGCTAACATTGACTAATGAAGTGTTTTTTTTAACAGATTTATTATCTAATGACATTTGAGTTTTTGATTCTTACTTTTGGCAATAGACCAAATGTTTTAATTAGCTCTATTGTGTACTGAAGACTGTATGTCAGAAACATTCTCAATTCAATCATCTGAAGTAAACAGAAGTTTTTCTCCTATTAATTCATCGGACATAGTCATTAGCGAATCAGTTTTTAGTCATCTACGCTCTTTAGCCAGCGCTTAAATACGGTTTTCAATGAGCTTTGGATTAGTAGTTTCACTTGTGTTAATTACTTGAAATAACTCTTCATTATGTATTGTATGAATGCACGCTTCAGCTTGCGCTATACCGCGATGACATCACAATCATCGAGATCATGAAATATATGACAACAAAATGAAGACTGAATTGATGGGAAAATGTTTGATATTATTGTTTTCTATTGTACCGGTGATTGAAGACATGACTTTGGGCCAGATACCCCTTCGTTTATCTTCGAACTGAATTTATGCTTTTTTCACACTTACATGAGTCGGATCGTATGATAATCTGTAACACCATTCAGTAGTGGCTTTGTTGAGCATGAAATTGTCATTCCATTCACTAGGAGTACCGATCAATGTAAAATTATAACCTTCAATCACTAGAATGCATAGTGAATTGACAGTCTACCTTCGCGAATGTTCTTCAATATCACAAAGTAGTCTAATTCGTTTGAAATTTTTCGACAAGGACGATATAAAATTTTCTACAAATTCTGTTCTAGATACTTCACTGTTAATGAACGAGGTATTTGAATTTTCAGATCACTAACATAAAACGCCTATCTCTTAATGCGAGATTATCTGAAAACCAAAATCATATCAGAAACTCAGACTAAAATTACTATGTCGAAAATAGATTTTTCCAAAGCTTTTCATGCGAATACAACACTCTTCTGGTGATCTACTCATAGTACATATCAATCGAACTTTTTGCAGACTATAAATCGAAAAATAGATTTTTTTGTTGAGTTGTATGATACTCGATCATTTTTCAAAAAAAGTGACATTCTTAATGTTTATAGATATAAACCTGTCCATCGTGTTGGCTCTTATCAGATGCTGTTTCGAATATTGCAACTTAATACAGAATAATTCGACTGATTCACGTGACACGACATTGCACTGATCAAGTTTTTAAAAAAAAGCTTTCTGTTTCGGTATGGGCAGATTCTAAATGCATTTTCAGATACAATTTTTGGGCCGATTATGATTGAGGTCGTTTTTTATTTAAAAGAATTGAGTTTTGGCAGCGAAAGCCGAGTTTTTAAATTTTCTAAAGTAGTACTTTGAATTTTCTAACTAATAAATTTGGTAAAAGAAAATGCTGTGCGACATATCATTCGATGCAGAATTCAATTTTCCACATAACGATCGATTTACGATTTTTCTCTAATCCATAAGAGTACATTCTTACTCACTGTTGATTTAATGAGCTTCCACTTCAGTGTAGTTACTTGATTTGTTTTGATAGAACGATATATGTATCCCAATGATAAATATATATAATAATTAGATATTTCGACGCACGTAAAATGCCTCAACGTCAGTCAACAAAAAAAACGAGTCGCAGCGTTACACGAAGATAAAACCTTTTTAGAACTGTCGAGCTAGATCATTCTTGTCGCTTGAATAGAGTGTGATGAGCTGTGTCGAATGGCGTTCGAACGAACTTTTTAGCTCGATAAGTTTCAGAGACAATTTAGAATAAATGGATCAAAAATGGAAAACTGTTACGTTTAGACAAGCCGATTTTCTCAGTCAAAGAATAACTAATAGTACTGTCACCATAGCGGTCATGGTTCATTCGGCTTGAAATATACTAAAAATTAAGGCATAGAGAGAAATTCGATTAAATGAAAGTCAGTGAGGTTTTTTCAAAATATTCTTAAAATTGCTATACTCCCTTATGTGCTGTGCATCTTAAATGCCTTTGGAATGTTGGATAGCTTTGATTGCTTTTTACGCTTACATTTGTAACATTCTGTGATTATTTTGTGAATAAATAGAAAAATTTGATTATTTTGTCATCACTCAACTTTGTGTTGAAAAAAACAACTTTTTCTTTCATTATGCCAGTCGAAATAAGCGTGACTTTGAACATTCACTGCAAAAACAAAGAATCGGGTTAGTTCACCAAACGAAGAAGAACCAATTGAGTACGTC
>OENT01002022.1:0-29872 GCA_900239685.1 Rotaria macrura | reverse complement strand
GACGTCCTATCGAAAAAAGATTTAAAAACTCTAAAATAACATCCAAGCATGAAGAAGTGGAAGACCTATCAATGTGTAAGATGATATCTTCAAATTAATTATGAAAAACGAACATAAGTCCATATCGGCAAAATCCCTTGCTAATGACGTGACATCGAAAAAATTGAAATACATTTATCTCTGAAAATTTAACTTATAGGAACCTGATTTTTAATATGCTGCACGTATGGTAAGTTGCTCTAGACACCCTGCGAAAAACAGCTGTAGAAGTTCTTGCTCATCAGAGTTATGATTAAAAACTAGCATCAGTGACGTAGCTCTAAAAAGGACATGAATTTCCAATTCAAGCAGTTAAGTTTCAAAAATCTGCGAATCTTTTATATCCTCATGAGAAGTTCAAAATCGATTACAAACGGTACAACTCCTTCTCACACTCACAAAATGATGTAAAGACCAAAATGTTTTGATTTCAGCTGATGACAGAGCCTCAAAACACCCATTTTGTGGGCGAAAAGCTGGAATCCGATTTCGGTGAAAATTTTGCCACATATGCCGCTTGTGCCGCGCAGGCTGTTCTGAAGGTTTTAGATATTTCTCTCGTTTGATCAGAGAGATAAACTCTACTTATTTTTTAATAAATTATTTATCCGATGAAACAGCTAACATTTTTACATAGATCTATGCTAAAAGAATTCATCGAAAAAAATAATCCATGGAGAGAAATTACAGTCAAAATGAAAGGGAGAAATGTCCCATTCTGTCTGATTTTGCCCATATATTCATGTAAATAGATTTGTGTAGATACATATAAAGCTTTTTTTCAGTGTTTTTTCTTTGAATCAACATTATTTGATACAGATGTAGCTCGTTTGGAACGAATGGAACAATCTTTTTGGTTGACATCATCAAAACTTAGTGATATCCAATATTTGTGTTTATATGGGATATTGTTTTGGTTTCTCTCGTGAAAACGTAACACGGCATATTGATACTCAAATCGATTTCAGATGAATACCAATCGGCATATTTTTTTAAATTTCTTGACTCTTTGATGACTTTCGCGACTTAAACGATCTAAATGGTCCAAATGGCATTGATGACGTTGACTTTAAAAAAGTCATAAAAGTCGGCTGTTCCCCCTTGGATTAAATGCTTTCAAGATATAAAACACAATAAGCTTCCAGCAGATCTGGAAGTATTTTCTTCTTAACTGAAATACTCTTCCTTCTGATTGAAAGACAATCCATTTTGAATTAACACAGCTTCCAAAAACAATTGAAAGATCCTGAATAAGTTGAATCATCATATCAACGATTTGAACATTCGTATTATGACTTAATGCAACAAAAACTGTCAAATATCATTTCGCGAATTTATCTCCTCTCACCACAATTGATAACGTATCACCAACATCGCTCTGTTACAAAAACAAGAAGTATTCTAGGCAAAGAGCAAAACAAAAGTTTCAGAGAGCTCTCAAAGTATAAACACCATTCGGCGGAAAGATAAATGCCAAATATCCCTAAAAATCGATAAATTTCTAAAAAGAACTAACAAGTACTATAACAAGAAGCGTTCCTTTTCCGTTTCCACTTCCCACCACCAGTCTTCAACAAGACATGAACAAAGACTACCATCGAAATACCTATTGCTTTATTGAAATCCCGACTAAAGATGAAGTCAAGTAATCGTTATTTTGACGACAGCTTCCTTTCCTACTTATATTTCACAAACACGTCAGTCAAATGCAAGCACGAGTAACGATGGAGATCACTTAACATCGCTGCTTTCCTTCGACTGAAGTCGGTACTGGCGTGAGTGATCGTTACTTCAACAAAAGTAATCGTTTTCCGTTGGTTTGACGTCAACGTTTATCAAAAACACGCGACAAGAACGGTAGAGGTGGCCAGCTGTGGGTTTTTGTGCATGTCACATCATTAATGACAGAAGCCATCATTTTTCAAAAAGAAAGACATATCAACGGTTCAAGTGGCAAACGGACGTCGTTTATATTCGACTATAGTCGTCCTTGTCATTAGCCATCGTTACTTCAGTAGGGATTATTCTTTTTCCTTCATTTTAGGCTGAGAGGTTTCGAAATGGAAGCTCGGAGAACCGTTGAGGTCACAGACGGCACTTGTTTTTATTGAGACAAAGTTTCTCTGAATGTATATAATCTTTTTTTGAAAGAGTAATACCGTTCTGATTTTGTGTTCCGCCAACGCCGTTATAATGATTGTCTGGATAGTGGTTTATTTATGTTTCATTTATAGGTTTAGACTCGTTTCGAGAAATATTGGAATATTAAAAGATGCGGAGTATAGTGTTTATTGTTGGTGAAACGCTTGAGTGGTCTTGTAGGAATATGTGGATCGATTTTGTCTTGCCTTAGGAAGAGGTGAGGAGTGTTGATTCGCCGACTTCTGAGACCCTTGAGAACCTCTTAATGAATTCCGGTACCCTTCCGCAGGTTTACTTTAAAGTGTAGCCCAAGGCATTGTCGCATGCAAGGTGTCGGCTGCTGAAGCCTGATAGAAATGAAGAAACTCTAGTGTATGCTGCTTTATTCTTCATTGACATTTTGAACCATGAGGACTGAAAACTGTGTGGATTGATCCCTCACCTCAATCTTGGTCACTCATTGAGAAATCCTCAAAGGTTCTTTCGGTATCCTCAAACTCAAAGATCTTGTCAAGTTTTTTTCAGGGTCCTGTTTGCGATCTTGAGTAAATCCTGTTAGGATCCTGAACTCTTGTCTTTGAATAATATATGGGCAGGAATCGGAAGAAATCCTGAACAGGATGCTGTACAAGATTTAGAGTAAATTATGGTAGGATCTGGCTCAGAATTTCTTCAAGTTCCTGTTCAGATAATATTCTGAGATGAGAATTCAGGATTCTGCCAGGAGTATTAGCCACACCAGACGAATACCTTGTCAAGAAATTAACAAGATCAGCCGTAATAAGAAAATTAACAACTCCTGCAAAGCTTCAATCAGGATCTTGTTCAGATCTTTTCAAGAATAAGCGCTCTCTAAGTTTGCAAGACAATGCCACAGCTAATCACGATTTCGATTAGAAAAAATAAGGATTTAGCGAAGATCTGTACAAGATACGTCTTAGTCTCTTCAAACATGTCTATATTTTATGACAACTTTGAAGGATCTTTGATAATCAGAAATCTCAAGGATCCTGTCAGGCTTGATTCAGGATTAAATCGAGGATTTGTACAAGTTCTTGCTCAAATTATCAGGATTCCCTTCCGATTCTTTTCAGAAGCATAAAAAAAGTGATCAAGAAAATGTCGTCAAAATTCATCAGACTTGAATGAGAATCTGTTATTGATCGTGATAGAAGGATCTTGTCACGAATTATGTTATATCAGAGAAGAATCTTATCGGGAGTAAAATAAGATTAGTGAGAATCCTCAATTGATTAGTCGTACCCAGCTTCAATCCGGATCCTGCAGGAACTGCTCAAGAACAGATATTTTGAATACTTTAAAAAAAGTACAAGTATAAACAAGATCTTGACAAGAAAATACAAGCATCTCGTTAAGATCTTTTTAAGTTGGTGTTTAGAGATTATTCAGAATCCTATAGGGAACCTAAGAGCCATTGCCCGACAGGAGCGACTCAGACGACAGACTACATGCTCAATTGATGTCACAAATTTTAATGAAATTTTCCCTGCATGTAGCCCTAAATAAATTGTGAAAACGCTGAAAATTTCAGCTTCTAAAACCTTTCCATTGTTGAGATATTGAAATCATAATAGAAGCACCCTGTGTTAAAAAAGGATGAAAATCAATGTAGTACCTATACATTGGATATAGCGCCACTATTCAACGCTTATGTTTTAAGAACTAAAATTTCGTGGACATATACTACGGTAGGTACCCTTCATACCGGTATATTCAAAATTCTATTTTCGGTGAGTTAAATGAGATAGAGTTATTTCATAGGTCCAAGATATACCCAGCAACTTATGACAAAGATTCATAATCCTTATGAGCGATTATGATTTCTCGCTTTAGAAATAAGTACTACTATGTCTGATGTACCAGAAACAATTTTCAAAAATTTAGTGTTTTGATTTTCATCGGAATAAAGAGAAGATTTTCGTTAAGAGAATGATTTTGGACAAAATCGCACTATTGCTAGGAGCTGATATCGCAAGAAATTAGTGCAATGGAAGCCGGGCTAGTATGGATTTAAATCACGCATTGAATACTACAAACTTATGTAAGAATTGATCGGGAATCTTGTAGAATGGTCTTCAGAGCTTTATCAAAAATATATGCATAAATGACGCTTTTTCCATGAAAAACACTCAAAGTTACTCAGAAAGGAATTGAAAAGTTTGATCACATGAAACGAATTCTATATAGTATAAATCAGCACTTGGCCTTCTGCTCGCTTCCATAAAACATTTCTTTGCAAATGAAACAAAAACATTTTTCAAAGATGACTTTACCCCCCTCCACGGTCTTAGATAAAAAGAAAACCGTGTACCCAGTACAGTGATTTTTGTAAACTGTTTCTGGGACATCAGACATAGTAGTACTTACTTCTAAAGCAGGAACTCATAGGTCGCTCTTAAGCGATAGAAATCTGGATCACAAGGTGATTGGGTCGCTTAGGACCTACAAAATAGCTCTATATTATTCAATATCACAAAAAGTGAATTTGACTGCGTCACTTTGTAGAACACCTATAGTAGTATATACTCACAATGTCTCATGACTGAAAACATTACTGTTGAAAAACGGTGTCATCTACAACACATAAAAAAGTATCATAACCATCATTTTTTACCCTATAGAGGCTACATCGTAAATTGAATATCTCGGCGAAGCAAAGGTTTTAGAAGTGACATTTCGGGCATTTTCCTAACTCACGTGGGGCTACAAATAGGCAAAGTTTCATTGAGATAAGAGATCCTCATTGAACACAGTTAGTTGTGGGTCTCGTTTAATAGTTACAAGGAATGTGTTTACTTTCTCTCATTTTTTTATTTGTTTGGTAGAAAAATCAATAAAATCAGGAGTTTTCCCTTTTGATATTGTGAAAGACAATAGGTGTTGTCGTAGATGACCGTTTTCGGATGACTCCGGAGAAAGAAAACAGTGGTCGTTTTTCGAGTCGTTTAAAGTGATCTTATCCAGTCGTTCTCGGCAATAGTCGACTATCGTTTACGGTTAGCGTTTATTCATAGGCGGCAGTCCACGCGAACTTTTGACCTTATGCATTTACGACGATCGTAATTCATCGTCAGACTTCGTTTATGGCAATAGTAAACGGCTAAAATAAACGTTCACTGCTTTTCGCCGTGAGAAATAACTATTACAGTCGTTTACGGTTGTGGATGATTGAACTGGGTAGGTATGGTACACAACCGATCGAAAACTGTACAGGAATCTTTACACAGCAGTATAAATTCAGGCGTAATATCAAAATCAGGAAATAATAGATACAGTAGAAAATTTTAAAATGAAAATCTGCTTCAAAAGTTAGATTCCACAAACTTCCATGCCAATGTCACTAAGAAAGATCCAGGTGATTTTTCAGTCAACAAACTGAGCTGTGCATGTAGAAATATACAAAAGGTGCTTTATGAAAAGGTTTTTTGAGATTTATATGAGAAAGACCACTTGTCGTATCGTATTTTCCGAACACTTCGGATATATACGGTTGTATGAACAAAAAATGGTGGGGATTAATGTTTCAACTGTGACGTACACTGGGAAAAAGTGCCACACGTAACCCTAAATGGTTCCGATTTCTGTAAAGAAATCGAAATCAATTGAGGTTTCGTTGAAATTAGGTTTAGTGTAAGTGTTCGTTTTTAATAGCTGATAACGAGACTTTCGTACTTGGAGTTCTGTACGATTCACGATTCAACATTGAATGAAAGTTTCGCCGAATGTGATGCTCCATTGCGGAAGTATTTTTCCACCAGCATTCGATGCAAAAAACCACTGGCTCTCTAAAAAAGCACCGGGCTCCGTAGAAACTAGCAGGAACAATGACTGCGAGTCACTTTACCCTGTAGCAAAACACTTGATATTGCCGGAACATGGAAGCAGTATTTCGACAGCAAACTTTCCCAATTTCTTCCCATTAATTGTGCTGGATCTTGCGGAAAGACACAGCAACTTAGTCAGAACTCACTAGGAAAAATAGAGAAATGTTTTGGCCAAGGGACCAATTCCATGCTCCAGCAACACCATGTGTTTTCCTACAGAATACGACAATTTTCAGACATCTTTCCACTAGTTCCACCAAATTCCGGTGGGCGGAACAATCGCCATACGATGTCTAATCTAAATAGAAAGAAAATATTTTATTCTATTGTAACTTCTAAAATCGAACTCACCATTCTTATTTGTTCATCTGACAACTGATCTAGCCAGAAACGGAATATTTCATCAAGTAACGGGTAACGTTTCCGTTACGAGTTACCCGGTAACGGTAACACCGTGACGGAACCAACTACCTCACTCGTTATCAGCAAAGGATGTTTTCACGAAAACCAACGAAATTCTAAAAACTTTGACTGAAACAAGTTGGGCTTAGAGAATCTAAATCTCATACCAGAATTTTAAAAATTTTGACTGTAACTCTTTTCTCGAAAAACCTATCTTTGAATGTAGAAATACCTTGACTGATAAAAAAGAAAATTTCAATGCAGCAGTTCAAATTTTTGAAGAAGAACAAACTTTTTTCGACAAATATAAACTCAAATTTGTGAGAAAAGAGATTTCACAAATGGATTCTCCGAGCCTGATATACTTTGGTCGAACTTAATAGAATTTCGTTACTTTTGTTGGAAACCTCTTTCAATGGCAATTAGAGGAGTGGCTTATTTTCTCACTCAGTTACTCACTAACTAGTAGCGGCGCGTTACCGTAAGAAAATAACTAGTAGCGAGCAAGTTACCATCTACTTGAAAACTAAACGCCTTGGCACCGTAAACTTCCCAGCCCTAATTCTAGACGAGTTATATTTAAAAAAAGATTTAAATAAGAAGCTCACAAGGGTTTTTGACCAACGCTGAGGGTAGCACAAATTTCAAAGGGTTCAGCACGCAACTTTAGTATATTTTAAAACTCCAGAAAGAATTTTACAAAACCTTGAGAAGTGCTAAACCTCTCACAGGTTTCGTGTAATCTTACGGACACTTATATAGTATAGTGAAAGTTGAAGAAACCTCAGAGGTTTCATATGACACCTTCTTTTTTAGTGTATTGTTGGTTGAATTAATGAGAAAGCATCATGCGATGTAGAACGTTTTTATGTTCCTCAATAAAGAAACATGCTTTTTAGAACATGACTCCCAATATCTATCCTTAAAATAATATCTTATCGTGATTGGAGAAAAAGTAACAAGGGTTCCTTACAGGTAAATTTTCGCACAAATGTTTGCTGCCAGAACAATTCTTTATTACCATAAAGAAGATGCAGCAACTGATCTCTCCCAACGAGTGAGTAATGACAGGTGCGAACGGACAGTGAGTGATACGTATGCTCGTAGCTGTGTGAGAAGCACAACACACAGAGGCTATCCGACAACACTCTACATCGTTTGTTCAAATTTAAATTGGGTCAGCGCAAAGTAAAACCATCAAAACCACAAATTATGACGAAATTAAGCATTCCAGAAAACACAATTCCCATACCCTAGATCGAAGTCAGGGTTCGAATTCTGACTATTTATCCGGAATATTAACAAATGTATACCACACCTTCACGTCAAGGCCACTATTTACCATTGGAATCGAGACAGAAAACATCAGCACCAAGTATAAAAGACCTCAATCGATACGTACGTTCTCCACATATTCATTTCGCGAATCTGTGCGATTTATCCGTCAACTTCGGCGTCGGCACCATACAAAAAACACACACAACTCATACTGCGCCGACGACGAAAAAGCACAAGTCTTAGTAACCACGATAACAGAGCCAAACCATGGGATTCTAACAGGAACACCAACAACACAAAATTAAACGATTTCAGTCGAATCAAGATGAATTAACACTTTACCCAGGAAAACTCCCCACGTGATAACAGAACAAATTCATATACAATCTCCTTAGGAATGTGATCTTCAATGAGCTGACCGACTCCCAACCTTTCCTTCAAAGTGTACAACAGAAGAGAACAGAAGCCTGGTAAGGAACATTCCTTTGCCATGTACTCTTCGATGAGCTGACAGAGTCGCAACCTTTGCTTCGAAGTGAGCAAAAGAGGTGAACAGAAGTATCTTGATGAATCTTCCATTGCCATATGATCTTCGATGAGCTGGCAGCGTCGCAACTTTTGCGTCGCAGTGATCAACAGAGGTGAACCGAAGTCTGATTATGAATGTTCCTTTGCCATGTGATCTTCGATGAGCTGATAGAGTCACAACCTTTTCTTCGAAGTGAGCAAAAGAAGTGAACCGAAGTCTTTTCACGAATGTTCCTTTCCCATGTGATCTTCGATGAGCTGACCCGGTCGCAAAATTTGCTTCAAAGTTAGCTAAAGAGGTGAACAGAAGTCTTTTCACGAACGTTCCTTCGCCATATGATCTTCGATGAGCTGACCGACTACCAACCTTTGCTTCGAACTGAGCAAAAGAGGTGAGCAAAAGTATCTTGATGAATGTTGTTGTACCATTTGATCTTTGATACGCTGACCGAGGCACAAACTTTGCTTCGAAGTTAGCAAAAGAGGTGAACAGAAGACTCATTATGAATGTTTCTTTGCCATGTGAACTTCAATGAGCTAGGCCAGTCACAACCTTTTCTTCGAAGTTAGTAAAAGAGGTGAAAAGAAGCCTCATTATGAATGTTCCTTCATCGTGTGATCTTCAATGAGCTCACCAAGTCGTGACGTTTGCGTCGAAGTGAGCAAAAGACGTGAACATAAGTATCTTGATGAATGTTCCTTTGTCGTGTGATCTTCGATGAGCTGACCGAGTCGCAACCTTTACTTCGAAGCGAACAAAATAGGTGAACAGAATTCTCATCATGAATGTTCCTTCACTGTGTTATCTTCGACAAGTTGACCGAGTCGAAACCTTTGCTTTGAAGTGAGCAAAAGAGGTGAGCAAAAGTATCTTGATGAATGTTGTTGTACCATTTGATCTTTGATGCGCTGACCGAGTCGCAACCTTTGCTTCGACGTAAGCAAAAGAGGGGAACAGAAGTCTGATTATGAAGGTTCCTTCGCCATGTGATCTTCGAAGAGCTGCCCGAGTCGCAACCTCTGCTTCAAAGGGAGCAAAAGATGTGAACAGAGGTCTCATTATGAATGTTCTTTTGCCATGTGGTTTTCGATGATCTGTCGGAGTCGCAAACTTTGCTTCGAACTGAGCAAAAGAGGTGAGTATATGATTTGTTTTTGTGAGAACAATGCAAGTTTTTTATCCTGTAGTGTTTTGAATAAATAAATTCAGTGGTTAAGGCATGAAGGAATATTGGTTGTGTTCCGTGGGTATCTTCGTTGAGTCAGGTATATCGGTTGTCTGGAGGGGATGGGACCATAGGTAATTGCGTGCGTTTCGATTATTGGAGCACGCGTCACTCGCTCCGTCGTAGTCGTATCGGTGTGGGTCTGACGGAGGAGGCACCTGTGGTGGCGTTTACATATATGCCTCGTCTGCAGTAGGAGTGTCATATTCTCATTGCTGTTACCAGTAAGTGGTAAGTTACAACACTTACTATTTACCTGGTAAGTGGTAAGTAGTATTACTAACCGTTACCAGGTAAGTGGTAAGTAGTATTACTAACCGTTACCAGGTAAGTGGTAAGTCATAGACACTTATCACTTACTGGTAATAGTAAGTACTTACCACTTACCAAACACATAGTCAGTGTTCACAGAAAACCTTTTGGCAACTATTTATCAACGCTTGTCAAATTTCTGGTAAATGGTAAGTACTTACTATTGCCAGATAAGTGGTAAGTCATAAAAAGTTACTACTTACCTGGTAATGGTAAGTGATACTACTTACCACTTACCGGTAAGTGGTAAGCGCTAAAGATTATCATGTACAAAGAAGTAATTGATGAGTAAACTAATTACTGAACACCGTTAAATATAATATTTTTCAATTAAAGAAACACTTACCGTTACCTTGGAGCGTGGAAGTGGAAGTAATAGTAATATGGCACACCTGGTCTACAGATGGGGCACGTTTACACATCGGCCACGTATACACATAGGAGGCATCACTCGGAGGTCCAAGGTTGCGAAGCCCTATTGGTGGTGGGTAGGGAGGGTTAAGAGGTTCTTGGGGTTCAGTGGGCAACGCCCCCCTGATTGGGTGATTGGGAGGCAAATTCGCCCTGGGGCTTAGAATTTGCATGCTTTTAGGTATCGAATTCACTTCGTAGAAAGGCTCCAAATCCGATTAATTTGTTGCTTGGATTGATGCGGGATTGCGTTCGGGTTGTGGTTAGCTTAGTTGAGATGAGTTTGGTGAAAGATGATGCTTCGATTTCTAGAGATGTTCTTAGAATTGTTTTGGTTTGTAGTATCGTATTTTTGTTAGATGATAGCTTGTTACTGTTAAATGCTATCCACAATGATATTTGGTACTTATGTAGGTTAGGATAACTGGATGTTGCGTTGGAGATAGTGAAATTTTGTTCCTTGAGTAATGTATTAGTGTAGTTATATCTGTTTTAATGGTGTATAGATGGCAGCTGAATATGTGTCTTGTTCAGTAGAATGGCTCCGCGGTTTGTTGTTGGCTATTGAATTAGACATAGTGTTAGGCTGTGTTTTCTAAATTTTGAGTGCTACTGTAGGCAGTACTCAATGTTTCTTTGATGTTTCATCGTGATTCAACAGATTTGATTAATAAGAAAGCTCCCATGAGAATTCTTGCTTATGATGTGTGATAGTTGCGTTGGCATCTATTGCCTTTGGTTTTTATCGTCTTTTTTGATATGTAATCGCGTTGCTTGTTGGTTTCGCCTTCGGTGTCTACTCTACGGTGTAGACATCTCTTTAGAACGTAGGATATGAAAATCAATGACATGGGTTGTAGATAAATTAGGTTAAGAGAAAGATTTTGATCATGTGTCTCTCTCATGAAATGTTTGCCGTCGTCGTCGACCTTATTATTGAGACATAGTCGAAAATATAATGTTGTTCGAATATGAAGTGAAGTATGCACTTTATTTATGGCATGACATTGCGCTTCATTCATCTAAAACCGATGAGTACCCTAGCAGTTATAATTCCGAAAATAACTCGTTAACACAATGCCTATTATTTTTCTCGTTCAACGCGTTCTACACAGGCAAAAATGTCCAAATTTTGTCGTTTTTAAACATTATAAATTGATGCATCCTCTCATAGTCAGAGATGTGGCATTAGACCGTTTAAATGTGTTTCTGATTTCTCAGCATCAAAACGCAAAAATTCGGACATTTTTCAAAATTAAAAACTCGTTTACCGAAAGCGAAAACAATTCGTCGAGACGTGTTAATTTTGTATTTTCTTCATTATTGGGAATACATTATAACAAGTTCCTCTGTGTCCTAGCAAAGCGTCGACCAAAGGATCCTATAATTATAAGACAACGAAATATCTTAAAATTTACTACTCATATTAAATGAATATTCTGTGGGTGTGGGTGTGACTGTGGGAGGGGTGAGCCAGAGTGCGCGCGTGTTTGAGTGTCGGCGTGGATGTGTGTGTGAGTGTCGGTGTGGGTGTCTGTGTGGGTGAGGGCGTGGGTGTCCGTGTGCCTTTGCATGTGGGTGTGAGTGTGAGTGTGCGCATTGGTGAGGGTGTGGGTGTGGGTGTTTGTGACGGTGTGGGTGTGAGTGTGGGTGTGAGTGTGCGTGTGAGTTAGGGTGTGGGTGTGGGTGTGGGTGTGGGTGTGGGTGTGCGTGTGCGTGTGCGTGTGCGTGTGCGTGTGCGTGTGCGTGTGCGTGTGCGTGTGGGTGAGGGTGTGTGGGAGTGTGGGAGTGAATGTGGATCCAGGTGTGGGTTTGGGTGTGGGTATGGGTGTAGGTGTGCGTGTGCTTAACAAAACAAGAATCGATAAACATACGATCATATTTCTCTCTAATCATGACAGTAATCAATGGATTTCCCACTTGTGAGATAAATATTCATTTATTGAAAAGATGCTTTGACGTGGTTTAATCGGATTTATAGGATATATTCCTATAATACTGAAAGAATGTCCAAGTTCATCTTACTTCGACAGAAAATAAAAGCAGACTTTTGAAACATTAGTCAGTGTATTGTTTACACTGATTGCTGTTGTTCTGTCACTACAATTTCAATACTTTTAGCATATGTAGGAATATTATCTTAACGACGCTCATATCTAGCTTCATTTTCCTTTTATTGTATCATATTGACACTTATCCAATGCATATAAAACAAAAAACCTAGAATGTTTAAAGATTTTATTATTATAGCTTTTTGGTTATTTGATGATGTCAGTGGAATGTGTCCAAAGCTGTACTACTTAATATTGCAGTGACAAATCGTTCTCAATAGGGGTAAGAAAATCTTGAAGAGATTCGAAAAGATGATCTTCGAATCAATAGTTATGATCATTGGTAAGGAATATTTGTTGCTTTTTCGAGACCTCTGTTCCAATACACAATCATTAGAAGTGACATTTTCACAAATCGATTCCTCATTCAAGTGTCTAGATATCGATGACAAGTTTGTTAATCTATAAAGTTGTTCGAATTAATTCTTGGTCAAAAACACTGTAAGATGGAGGAGAGACAGATTTACTAAAAACTCGTTTTTACAAAGAATAGACTATTTTTCCTAAGCCGATATGACATACATTTGATTGTTCTAATCTTAATTTTTCAAAATACTCTCCTTTTACAGTTGTTTAAGATCACGTAATCAAGCTAGAGATACAGAAGTAATGCCGTTGCTGATTGAGTGATGTAAAATTACGGGGGGGGGGGGGGGGTCTCGCTTTTATCCAAGATTTCATACAATGAGTGTGATTTCCAGTCCATCGTAATGAAACACTGTTAAGTCGATCAGTAGTCTTAGAGACGATGAGAGTACTCATTTAGAGAAACCAAAATTGGGTTGCAGGAGCTAAGCGTAGTGACGTCAAATATTGCCGTAAACATTAGATACTTGCAAAAGAAGAAACTGGAATGAATGGAACTCTACGATACGCATCTATAAAGAGCTTCTCTAGAGCATCGAATTGATTATTTCTTTACCACGCATGTTCTAAAGATATAGTAAAGAAAAATCACATAACAGTTCGAGAAAACTTCTCAGTTTCGGGACTTAGAGTATTGAGTCCAGAACATTCTTCAAGGGAAAAAAGATGGATCAGTTAGATTTTGCATTGATTTTCGGAAATTAAACAATATTTCTACAAAAGATGCACTTCCTATGCCTCGAATCGATGATATATTTGATCATTTATCGCAAGCCGAATATTACACCACAATTGATTTTAAATCCGGTTATTTTCAAGTCGGTCTTGATTCAAAAGACCGTCCGAAAACAGCATTTTCAACACGTGATCAACATTATCAATTTACAGTGTTACCTCAAGGTGTTACGAATGGTCCTTCAGTGTTTCAACGGATCGTTAGTCAAATACTTGGACCGACAAGATGGCAATATTCCTTAGCATATCTCGATGATGTTATTATTTATTCACCAACATTTGACCAACATTTAATTCACCTTGATGATATTCTCACTCGTTTAAATGATGCAAATTTTCGTCTTAATGTTAATAAATGTCAAATAGCCTGTACGTTCATTGATTACCTTGGTCATCACATTGAACATAGTAACATTAGACCAAATGCAGACAATATTCGTGCACTATTAGAAACCAGCAGCCAACGTCAGCAAAAGAGGCTTTTTGATTTGTTGAAGCAGCCGAATATTATCGTAAATTTATACAAAATTTTTCAACAATCGCACAACCGTTGCATAAATACGCCCCAACAACGAAAGATCAACGGTCAAAAAAATCACAGGCAACACCTATTACATTATCCGACGATGAACTTAATGCATTCAATACATTAAAACGTATACTAACAAATGATTTAGTATTACGCATTCCAGACCCACAGTTACCATTCAAGATACAAACTGATTCATCGAAGGTTGGAATTGGAGCGGTGCTTATGCAAACTCATCCGAATGGTGATCTACCGGTAGCTTATTTATCAAAGAAACTTACATCAACACAAATGAACTGGCCGGCAACAGAACAAGAATGTTATGCTATTATATATGCAATCGAGAAGTGGCACAAATACTTAGACGGACGCTCATTCATCATCGAAACAGATCATAAACCACTATTACCGTTTAATTTAAAACAACAACTAAATTCGAAATGTGAACGATGGCGTTTAAAATTACAACAATATCAATTTACTATTCGTTATATTAAAGGAAAACACAATACGGTAGCTGATTATCTATCTCGCTCGCCGGTAGATAACGGAGCAAACGACGAAGATGATTATATTCAGACGAAATCCAGATCAACACAAACTGTGGACTTTATGAAGACACAAATTATTGCACCTGTTATGACTCGTGCACAAGAAAAACAACAAATGAATGAAAGGACTGATCGTCATTCGACGGATCAAACCTGTAGGAAACAAAATCAAAAGAGGAATATCGATATACCAGTCGATCATTCCTGTGTTACAGAATTCAATCAAGTAGACACACAACGTGTCACTAGTGATCAGAATAAAATTTTGCCATTTACATCAGAACAATTGATCGAATTACAACATCAAGATGACGAAATTCAAGTTATAATTAACAACATCAAGAACCATACGGAATATTTTGTTCAAGACAATATGTTAATGAAGAAAGCATTTCCACCAGTTCCATTCATACCTAAAGGACGCATACGTTCAGACATAATTAAGATTTATCATGATACACCTGCAAATGGTGCTCATTTCGGTCGAGATCGGACCATTCAAAAAATTCAACAACGATACTTTTGGCCAAATATGATTTCTGATATTCGTAATTACGTGAGATCATGTCTACCTTGTTTACAAAACAATCCTTTACGACAAAAGCCGCCAGGTGCTCTTAAGCCAATTAAACCCCCCGAGGGAGTATGGCAATTACTTACGATGGATTTTCACGGACCGATTACACCAACAACAAAACATGGCAATAAATATATTATTTTATTAACTGATGTATTATCAAAATTTGTAATCACAAAAGCAGTCCGTGATTGTACTGCATCAACTGCAGCACGATTTTTGACGGAAGAAGTTATCCTTAAGTATGGTACACCAAAATGTATTCTTACAGATAATGGTACACATTTCACAGCTATGATGATGAATGAATTATTCAAAAGAATTGGCATTACACATTTGTATTCAACACCATACCATCCAATGACAAATGGACAAATCGAAAGATTCAACGCAACAATGGATGCAAAAATAGCAGCACTATCAAATGAGAAACGAACTAATTGGGATGACCAACTACCGTTCGTTACATTCAATTACAACACCAGCATTCACAAAACAACCGGACAAATTCCATTTGAATTAATATATGGTCGTTCGCCAATTTTACCTTTTGATCATCAACAACCACTCGTTACATTATTACAAGACCCGGAACACAAGTCAAAATTAGCTCAATATTTATCAACATTGACTGAACACGCTAAAGGCAAAATATCAGAACAACAGCAAAAATATAAAGCACGTTATGATCGAAATCGTACCGATCCAACTTATAAAGTCGGTGATCTGGTCCTTATTAAAACATTAAACAATCGCAACAAATTTGATATAAGGTATGAAGGACCTTTCAAGATTGTACAACAGCTTGGAAGAAAAACATTCATCGTACAACATATTAAGAAACAAACTTTAACACGACAAGTTACAATAGATGTCATTATTGCCTTATATGAACGAAAACATATGGATTAGGTATATATTGGACTAGTAACGCGAACTAGATGTAGTAATCTTGTAGTTATCGATGCCAGACGTATACGCATCATCGACTTATTAGTCTTTATCTGTCCTGTCCTTGATTATATATTTTCTTTTCTTCCTCACAATTCATTTCACACTATACATCTTAACAAAACGCTTTTATCTTTCGTTTCTGAAAATTCACATTGTTTCTTCCTTTTCTTCGTCTATTAACTATACATACATATACAAGTTCATCGACGAAATTTTTCGGTGCAAATTGAAGACATGAAAGTTGAATATACATGTTCGCCGTAATGATGCACATTACGATGGAATTGGGAAAAATGAATCTTACAAAGATTCATGAAAGAAACGATTATTTCCAAAGGACTGTTCATGAGAGTCCTGTCTATATTATTCTTCCTTTTAGATATTTCAGATCGATACCAACTCACAGCTATTGCCTTACGCTACGTAAGAAATATACATCAGTACTTTTGCTTTTTGTTTTGTTTTGTTTTTTTTTCGTTATCGTTTTGTTTTTATTACTAAGACGTAGAGATGAACTTTTCAAAAAAAAGTTTATGTTCAACACATGCTCGACATTCTTATACACCACCATATGAACGATTATTACGAAGACATCGTGCATGGAAACCGAAGAAAGTGAGGCTTGAAGATCAATTACAAGAAGAATGTCGAAAAGGTATATTAACACCATTTCGTCAACCGCCAAATTATCAATGTTATTATATACATGAACGAACCGATATATTAATAATTGATGGATTAATTGATCAAGCAAAAATAACAAACCATTATTCAATGGATACTGAAGACGATGCCTTGACACATAAACCAGCAACATTACAAGTCGAATATATTCGTCAAGATCAATCATCAATAATAATTATTATTGAAGTACAGTACTTACCATCAACCGCAACTCCATTGTTTAAGAAAATACAACAATTATGTACAATCATTTTTGCATCAAATAATCATATTTACTCATGGGGTTCAGCTGTACAAGAACTTGGCAAATTTCAACCATTTCAATTATTTAATAAACATATTACAATTGATGAAAAAGATATACAACATATATATGACCCCTATGAAAAGCAATCATTACAAACGACCATTAAATATGAACATCAAGAATATTTAGACAAAACAGCAACATTAGCTGAATGGGCATGTGGTATTGATTTAACATTGGGTACTTGTATACCATCAGATATAGTTGGTCCTGGACGCACTTATCGAATTCACGAAGAGAAAAAATATCGATCGATATTAAAAGAATATGCAATAAATGATGTGTTTGCTGTTACAAAATTATCGTACAAGATGAATTTAATTCAATTTTCAACAGCAATTGAATATGAAACAATATCTGACGATGAAGTTGATTTACAACTACAACAAGAAATATCCATCGACATTAAACCAACATATGAAGAATTAATAGTTCATGTAACAGATGAACTAGAAGAAATTCAACAAGATGAATCATTTCAACAACGAGAGGATATCGAAACTATTCGACCAAATTACCCGAAAAGTATGATTAATCCAATAAAAAGTTTCGATAATCTTTTAGGCATTAATGAAAATTATCCAACCAATGAATATAACGAATTACAACATCATAATGCACCATCTATTCGACACAACAGCATGGAAATTGAATTAAATAATGATATAAATCTAGAATCGTTACCTGAAATTATGATACCATATTTTAATCATGAACCCAATCAATTATTTATTCAACAACGCACAAATGAACAATCATCATGTCGAACGATGACGGTTCATGTAGTAGATGAACCTCAGGTAAGAAATTCTTGTCATTTAGGCCTATCAACAGCAACAACATCGACATTAACACGCAAACAAATTCGTAATCGACAAATAAATCGTCGCCATCGTGCAAATCGATATCGTTATGAAGTTATTCGACAAGTCTATGAGTTATTTAACATAAAAAAAATTAAACGGATATTAAAATCAATGAATATATTCTTCGTCAATATTAATATGGTCAAACATCGATTATTTATTGCCTTGAAGAATCAAACAATGGTCGACGAAGTAGAAAAACTATTACACGATCGAATATTTACAGAACAACATTATCATCGACTCTATAGGTAATAGTTTTCCAACATTTTTTGTGTGTACTGTTGAACATGTGTGTTTATTTTATGAAAGTTTTTTTTTTCTCTCTCTCTCTCTATCATACTTGTCATTTCTATTTGTTTTTTGTTATAGTTCTCATTTGTTTTTTTTGTTATTTTCATTCATGTGTGCGGACACACATTTTTTGTTGGGGGGTCGAATGTTAGCGGCTAACCCTTGTTATGTTTTTTTTTCTTTGATATGAACTATCTCAGGTCATTCTCTATTTTGCACTTGTATTTCTTTCTCAAACCCTCGATATACATATACATAGATATATATATATATATATATCGATGATTTTTCTTTGGAGTGTGTTGTGTGTGCGAAGATTTTTCTTTTAAAAAGGAAATAAATAGAAGTTGAGGTCAAACCTCAAACCCCTAATAAAGATCAACTACGACACGAAAACTTTGATTAGTTGAATATTAGTTGCGACTATATGGTCGACGAAAACTTAAAATTATGTTATTCAATTTTGAAGCTTTCAGCAACGATAGAAGAAACAACATATATTCTCATCATTTCTGTTTATTGAAATAACTTAATTGTTATGAAAAGCTTTTCGTAGTACAAATGCCGTGTATATTTACACAATCTCCTATAACTATTGATCAAAGTTTGACTTTAATACTGATCAAACTCTAAGAATATTCTCTTTGTCAAGTTAAGTTACTAAATGCCATTAAAATCAAAGCATAATACGATTTTTCTTTTCGTTTATAGTGATTCAATGCGATGATCGCGTAACGTAGTACTTTTATTGGAAAGATAAATTTTATTATTAATCATTTCTTTCATAAATAGCAGCTCTAGAATGGAAAATATATGACTTAAATATGTTTATTATTTTAAAAGATGAAGTACAAGATTAATGGTAGTAAGGTTGTTTCGAAGAAAATGATCGTAATTTCATTTCCGCTTGAGGCTCTGTTATATATTTTCCCAATTAAATCCTTATATTTTGGATAATGAACCAATGATAAAGTCTGAAGATTTTCTGCTAAAACAAATATAATATAAGTGAAGTATCTTAATTAAACTTTCCCCCACTGAGTAGTCAATTGTGGTGTCCCATTGATGCACTCATAGACCATGTTGAAATTCCACATAATTAGTAGTTGATCAAAATAAGAACGATAACATTTGATCATCTTTTTAATTTTAAAAACAGAAACAAAAATTCACTTTTAATTACAATATTTTTTTAGATTCATAGCTTCCATGATTAAATAGAAATCGTATTTACACATAGAGAAAGATTATTTATTCAAAGGTGTGAATGTGTGTATTTGGCAATACACGTGACATACACATATAAACACGTAATGATTCAAGCACTCACATCCACATCGTCAGCTATCGGGTATGAAAACAATTTTCCGGCTGAGTATCCATCTAAAATCACAATGGAATCTGATCCACGAACAAATCAAGTATCAATGATTTTAAAAATTTTGACTATAACAAACAGCTATCGATCTAAAAGTATGAAATAGGTATCTGGTTTAATCGCGATCGAACAATCGACTGAGCTCGAGAACAGATAAAACCAATGGAAAGCATCCTTGATTGTCCTAAGGCAATCCGTTTTTATTGAAAATGTATCCATCGATATAGTGACACCATGCGATACAGTCCTTGCATAAATGTAGAGGAAAAGGAATATTCAGAAGAGTGAATATCTATTTTCGTGTTGGAAAAAAATATTCGCCTATGTATGAATAAGCATGGAGCTGGATGCCACAACTACGTTTCATTCCAGCTTCATCATCTACAAACAAACATATACTTGACGTAATCGACCAGATTTGAGAAGTAGAAAGACATTGAATGAATCATGATTCGATTGATGTATTTGCCTTTATACTGCTATTTATGAGAGAAGCTAGACAGTATTCTTGTTGATATTTGAAATCTATACTACGAATAAAAATGTTTTTTGCATTTTAGTTGGCTCTTGATTGGTTACCGAATAGAGTCATTCGGGTTCAAAAAGCCTTGCCAGTGTAATACATTACATTTATTACTGGAGCACCTTATTTGGTTTATGTTTCTAAGATGATCACCATAATAAATCATCAAACCTATTAGATAATTGAACAACGAAAAAGAAAACTTAACCAAGAAATTGAAGTAGAAACGTTTTTCAATAAATGAGACCTCATCGACCATTCATAAGATTATAGGTTATTCTTGCAGTAGTTCAAAACAGACTAGATATGAATCAGAACTCGAAAATAAAAGCGTGGAGGAATAAGTTGCTTTAAATTTATCATGCTGCATTAGAAACCATAATGAAAAGTCACAAGCATGCACTGGAAAGTTGAATACAACTTTGACTTCTAAACCTAAGTTGTTAAAACTAACAGTTAGAATATTGAATTACTCAATGAGAAATAGTTTCGATTCCGTGAATTCCAGATGAAAATAGTCCAACATCAACTTTATAGATAATACAAACTTTTCGTTATCAGGATTCGAAAATTATGTTTAAACAAAACTCATTATAGAGACTAGGATAAAAAAAAATTCTTGAAATAGGATTCTTGCACTATTGAGTTCATTGAATATTTTACATAAAGTTATTTTCTTATTCAAAATAAGTGAAACTAGATTATATTTGAAAACGAAGAGTCTTGTTCGAACATTGTTTGAAGATTTATATGTATTCAAATTCCATGAAATATTCAATTTTATACTATGATGTTTCGATGAACTTTTCAATAAGTATGAATTCTTCTGGCAATACGAAACTCTCATCGAGTTTTCTGTTGAAAAAATTCATAAGAGCCGTTTATTTATATTCATAATGGAAGGACGTTTAATGCAAAATTTAGACTGATAAATATTCAATCAATAACAAAAAATAGATCAAGCAAGGATAATTTTATGTAGATGAAATATCAAATAACTGAGTATGATATAAGCGAAATAATAGATTGGAAATTATTTCTATATTTGTTTATCTCAATCTTCATAATTTTGACGAAAATGAATTTTTTTCTCGAGAGAAGGGACGGGTTCAACATTTTTGGATGATATGTTGCATTGCTACTAAAAACAACTTTCAACGTTAAAATTATGACTAATTTTACAGTTGGTTTTAGATCCAATATTTTCCATGGCGTTCTTTTTAACCTTACCGTCTTGTTTGGATGTTGATATTCAACTTTGTAACTAAGTCGTTTAGAACGGAATAAAGCTGAATCAAGAATATCAACACGATTTGTAGCTGTGCAATAACTCTAGAAATAATCATATTATGAATGATGAATGCAAAATATAATTCTCCTATTATTACTTATAATATTATGATTATATTGAAATCCATCTAGTTGATTTAGAAGTTCGAGTATAGTTCGTTGTACTTCTCGATCTTCAGTTTTTTCGCTTTCGAAATGTTTTGTTCCGGTGGCATCTAATTCATCAATCAATGTAATGGCTAGTGCTTTTTCTGTTCTAGTGCAAAAGCATCACGTACTAATTTAGCCCCACTACCTAAGATTGAAAATGATATGTTCACAATTAGCATCGAGAGATCATGCTTTTCTTATCATTGAACATTTTTAGAAGTTGAGTTCCGGCCAATTATAAAAATGCTGATTGAGTTTGTGCATTAAAAGCACATGTCAATAATGTTTTACCCGTACTTGGTGAACCATACAGAAAAATAACTGTCGATGATTGAATACCAAGTGCTTCAAAACGATATTTATATGTCAAATAGATAAGACAACGGCTTACATTTGTTTATCTAAACTACCAATATCACCATATTGTTCTGTTGGTCGTTCAGCTACTTTTATGTCATTTTTCTAATAACAAATAAGAATCTTTATTAACAGCCTAATCATGGAATAATGCGTAGAAAATTAATTTCAATAAAATAAACTGAAAACTAAATCGGTTGGTTTCATTTCATCTGAATCGAAAAGACAAATAACATATAGAAAACACGTCTAAAAAACAAATGATTTTTATTCATATATTTAGTTGACAGTTAAGATCGAAAATTTTTCTAGATTTATCTTACTTGTTGTGTTCTTTTTTTTATGGATGCACATTTTCATTTGCGCTGTGCATCAAGATCAATATTAGTTCCTTCATTTTCTTCACATTGTAGATCAAGATCGAATAACTATCGTTCAATGAGGTTTATAAAAAAATTACTTTGAAGATTCAAGAAATGCTATAATGTTGAAATCTTACTTCAATATCATTGGAGACAAGATATGTTAAAGTTAATCAACTTTTATTTTTTCTTTATTATCTTTGATTCTATTCCGTATTGATTGCGCTTCATATGAAATACGAACAACATCAATTTTCATAATCTGTAAACAGAATTTTGATAACGGTTGATAATCAAATATGCATATATACTAACTTTAACTTCGTTATCTAATAGACTTACTCGTGCATTGATATCCTCAATTAATATGAAAACTTGAAAAATACTATGGGATTCTAAGGTGAGAACAAAATCGTACAAGATGTCGTAAACTTACTTGCCGTGAAAAAGAATGTTGCTAATAAATGGAATAAAATGAGTAAAATAAATTATTCACGCTATGTTGTAAACGCTCCTTTCATATTGACATTTGAATGGTTATGAACACCAACAAAATTTTATGAAAAAGACATCAGATTCACGCACTGAAGAGCTGTGGGCTCAGGTTTATTAGGAACCAGATGGGTTGAATGTAGACTCGGGTCCGGACCTGAAAGGAAGCGCAGCTTTCTAGTTAACGCATATCATTAGGTGATGAAAGTAACTGTAGATTCACTTCATGTTGAATAAAACACATGGTAATTTTATTTGAGGAAGAAAGGATATATTTACAGTTTCGTTGTTAACAGTCATGATATCATAGATACAGCGAAAAACTCAAATCTTAATTCTGGATGTTTCTAAATGAATTCGTATAAAAGACACCAACCTTCTATTCGAATGTGTATATGTATCATTGCTCAAAAAGTCGATGTATACAAACATACCTATTTTAAAATAGTCAATGAACTAGAAAGTGTAGCTTTGTTAAGGGAAAATTTTATTCTACAGGGGACTAAAGCAGATAATGACATACTCTTTTATACAGTAGGTATGGATGATGGAAGAACATGAACAAAAACATGAGTAAGATCGACCTGCTTTTCAACGTTATCAAGGGGAAAACGAACAGCTGCTCTTAAAAACACTTAAGTTGCTCTGTCGAGAGTAGTTAATTTTGATAAAGCTGCACATTGGTCATTGCAACGATATCGATCAAGATTGATTTTTTAGAGAACATTCCTACTGAACTCTATTGCCATTCTTTCATCTGTTGACGCTGATACGAATCATGACCATTTAAAACAGTTTTTCTTATTTCCAGCCACTTGTTGGTATTCGTCAATTTCATTTATCGATGCTGTGTCACGGCAATAAACTATCATGGAATTCTTACTTTTGAGATGAATTTTTTGAAGGAAACGGTGCAGTTTTGACATATCCTCAGTCGATGATTTGCTAATATAGTCATGTACAAGGAAACAAAAAGGTCCCAGTGATTCCATTTTAGTGACGTCCTGTTTGCGAAGAGTTCCATTGACTGTCCGGTAAAGGAAATTTTCGTCGAAGTACAAAGTAACACATGCTTCCCTCAATGCTTGCATACGTTTATTGTTGCTGCGAATCGATCAACCATTTCTCCTAATTTAGGTTCCTCCGCTAGTTCCCCTTCTTTCTGAATACCCTCAGCCAAAAGAGTGAAACTAGTCTTAAATGTCAGATTCGACGTATTTGTATACGATTTCTGTAGCCAGTTCATGATAAAACGAGACCCTGACTTGTGCCTATCTTCGGTATCATTATTGTATTCTAGAGAAAAATCAAGATGATCATTTTTTTCACCAAGTTCATCAGGGTTGACTTTGCTGATCTCCTTCGGCTCCTCGTCCACTTGTCATTGACTTCGAATAGCACGTTGTCTCCATGAATCAACATTGTATATTTGAAGTTCCTTCTTAAAATCGATTCGATATCCAGTTCGAATTTCAGTTTCAGAAATTTGACTCTGGTATGCATCTTCTATATGACGAGAAATATCATCTGGATAATGGGACCACACTTTGGGCTCATTAGAATCGCCCGGATTCGGATTTGTTTGACATGACCGAATTGCAATACCCTTTCTTACTTTTGGCTGTGTCGTCATATGCTCACGCGAATAATATGTAATATATGTAAAAATAAAAATGGGTGTATGTTCGGCAGCTAACTTAATTGTTTTACACAGATTTCAGTATCGAATGGTTTGAATAATTTTCTTCCAAGGACAAGATATCTAAGTATGAAAATTTCTATCATATATTCACTTAACATAAATAGCATAAATGTTGGAAAGTCTTTAGCAAATACTTCTACCAAGTAAACAAATCTATCAAATATGTTGACAATTGCCAACCAATCAATACTAGATACAGTTAATTTGCACGTGATTGATGCGCGCATCTTTAGCAAAGAAAGCAAAAAACAAGGAAGAAGACGAAGCGTGATTATTCTTTTGAATCAAAGCATGAATGATTTCGCTTCATGCATGTTGTTTACGAAATAGATGCTAAACAATCAAGGAAACATTTCTGAAACGACCGAAACTCTTAAATATGTGCATATATAACATAGGCGCAGATTATCAATGTACTTCAAATATGCGTCATTGTTTCCACTCGTCCTTCATCAATATCAGATACGACTCGTTGCTTATTTATGTTACATGATTTTATACGGCTTCTCATTTTAATTGTTCATTGGCATCGCAAGTACTAGATCATAGTGAAATATTGTTTCAGTAGCTTCAAACAATAGCTTATATAATTTGATGAATACTAAGATTGTTTATGCATGATGCTGTGTTTCTTATCGGTTAATGAGTAGTCATCTTTCGTCAAAGAATTGAAGAATTCAGTGTCTCATCACACTAAGCAAACACACTTTTTTCATGTTCAAATGCACATCTATCATAATATTTTGTTTTTTCCTCTCCATAAATATTAATGGAAAAGCGAGTAGAGGGTGTGGTTATGGGTGAGTATCGTTGGCAGTGTACATAACACCATCAATTACGCACCCAAACCCTGAGGAACCGCTGAACGTCTTTTTATTGCTTGTTTTGTGTCACCTTTTGTTAGCTCTACGGGGAACAAAAATGTTACAAACGTTAAGAAAACATGATACAGTAAACTATGACCGAAAAAAAATGTATCTGTTGGTGACATATGATTATTTATTTTTGTTTTCATTATCATTGATATGTGTAGGAAAGACATTAAAATGTCGACGTAATTTAATACTTAATACGATGGATTGATATATCTCTGGACAGCATTCGTATTGTGTTTCAATTTTTGATACAGAAGAATCTACAGTAGAAAAAGAAACTGATAAACAATCAGAAAGTCGCATCGTTTACTTATCAACTTCCATTCATCATTGATGACGTACGAGCTTATATCAATTTCGTTGGTTGACATTGTCAAATTGATTCCTAAATATTATTCACTCACACAATACAGGTGATCTTTCACGGAAGCCAAATATGGATAGAAAAAAAATCAAAAGCGCAATAGTATCATGTTGTTTTACGAACACCGTAGAATCTTAATTGTTCTGACTCTTCTGACTGCCCATCTTTCGTATTGTGTCTTGTTCGAAATAAAAAAAAGATATTCTATTACGTACTAGACTTATCGTATGTCCATGATCCAAATTTCAACGTACAGTTCTTTACATTCAATAAAATACAAAAAGTTATGATATGATGAAATCGAAATCAAACTAAATATTTCGAGGATAAGAGATACTTACAATTGGGGATGATTTGTTATTGGATGAACATGTTGACTTGAATATTTTCGGTGAAACGTATAGAATTCTTCCAGTATGATCAACAACAACATTCGTTTTCATATAATTGTCATCATTTTCATGGACACTTAGTAAAAAGAATTCTTTATGTGGAACATATGTTTCTAGAGATTTACCTATTGTACAGAACAATATCCGGCCGCCAAATTTTTGTGCTCGGTATCCGTATTTCACTAATATTACCAAATATCCTCGGCATCCATGTCATACTATAATCATTCCATACCTGCACAAATACGTGAAAAGGATACAAAGGTTTATCAGCAGATATACATACTTGAGTCACCCAAAATTTAGTCGTAAGAACCTGACTCTTCATATTCTATTTGTAATCAATGAACAGGAAATTTAAGACAAAATCGAATTTTAGTATCACTTACAAAGTCGATGACGTTTATAAGGCTGAACTGTAAATCAACAGATACACTTTCTGAATCATTCTTAGCTGGTCGTTCAAGTGGATTGTGCTGTTGTTTAATGAAGAGATGTTTCAACAAACGTCGTTCATGTTGACCTCCAACTAATATTGACTTCACCTTCTTTTGAATGAATAATTATTGACTTACGTGTTGTTTTTACCAAAAAGAAGATAATAACAAGGCGTATTTGCATTTGTTTTTGTATCAGGCTGCTGGTTTTCTTTGAAAGCAATGAAACGAAAACAAGCTTATTAGCAAAATCTCTATGCATTCAAATGTTCTTTTGCTGTTGATGAATTTAGGTTATTTTAGTTTTCGAGAAAGAGATGTGGAAGAGATATCAAGTGATCTTTAATTTTGCAATAAAATTCCCATTTTTCATATCCATGGGTTGAAATTGAGGTCAGAAGTATCAAAACCAACCAAAACTAGGTTCAAAACCCCATCTAGACACATTGATTTCCTTCGCAAATTAATTTTTTTAGATTATCATGTGGTTAGATATTTCAATATGTGTGCATTCATAATCAGTATGACTTTAAACTTTGTTATCTGTTCATGAGATTTTTATCATTAAGAGATACCGGTTTTTGCTTAAAGCAAACATTTCTTGTAGAAAAATCCGGTTTCTCCCGAAGTAGTTGTTCGGTGAATACATCTCCATAGACTTCTTATTAATGTAGGAAATCTAATATGACAGCATGTTTTGCTTGAAAATGTATATTTAATGTGTTCGACTGCTTTAGCCTCTTTTCAAAAAATAACCCTGCTCAAAGTGAGCGAAAATTTAAGAGAGACAATGTACCAAAATGATGTTAAAGATGAAAAACTTACTAAAAATCTGTATTATACTTTTATTAAAATTGTCCTAACTCTCCCTAAATAAGAGATATAAGAGTGATTCTTTTGCATGTGTACTTAGGTATCACTAAAAACTTTAAAAAAAGCTCCATTTGTATTGCATCTCACAGCTTGGTAGTTTTGTTGTAAAGAGGATTGAAATAGTAATTGACTTAACCAGACATGGAACCCATATCATTCCGGATTTCAGATCGATTATGAACACTAAAATAACCATCGACTGATCTAGCTGATTTACGTTTGTCTTTTCTTCATTTGAACGGAAGCAGAAATTCTCCTTTAACTTGATAGTTCGCAGAGAATACATCCGGAACTTTTTGTGAAAGTTGTCTACAAAAAATTATCATTATTCAGAGACACTTAACCTATATTGGTAGACAGTTTTGCTCAATCTGACATACTTACACCGAAAACAATATCGAGCGTTAAATATTCAAACTGATTTCATCTTCGTGCACAATTTTAGACTATAGTTCATTCATTCGTTATATTTGATCCTAATCTAAGTAGAGAGAACTTCTTTTAGTTTTGTTTTATGTGATGAAACTATTATTGCATGAGAAACTCCTGCTTTGTTAAAATAAATGATTCTTTATCAACGAAAAGAACCTGTAGATTACTAACAATCATCAACATTCTTATGATTTCTCTGGTATTTTTTAGGTTGATATTGCGAAGATAATTGACCTCTCAAAAATATTAGACTCGAACAGTCTCGGAAAATGACATATTAAGAGTGAAGCATTGGATAAATAAGCGCTTCAACTTAGAGTTCTATTCTAGAGGTAAGTCAAATTTTTACTTCAACGAATCAAGATCTCATCTGATAAATGTTAATTCAAATATAATAAATTTTGCTAATTGATTTCTATATAAACGCCAGAGTAAACAACCCTTTGAGAATATCCAGCCAGCCAGAACAAAAGTAGTCAGAATGTATTATGCTCGTGGTGCCAATCGATGCAAATGAGAGAAATAATTATTTTTATCGAAAACAAGATCAGTTTTATGACGTCACTGCATCTTTTCAACTATACTTTTTCAGCATAAACTAAATCCAAGCTGATGTCGTTCATCACTGTGACAAATACACACCCACGTAATTGCAGAGTTTTTCCTGTTTCCTAACCAGAATCAAAAGTCAGAAGACTCTACAAGCCTACTTACGAAGGACGTTTTCAAGATAAAATATTAATACTACTTTTTGGGGAACTGATATTCTCATGTTTGCAACTCTTACTATAACCCATATTTTTATCAGAAGAGTTGTAAGTTCTTAAAAGAATGTTATGAAAAAGAAACTGAACAATTTTGACACACCCTATGTTCCACTAAGAGCATAGCCAGCACATCTGTTTGACTCAGGCAAAAGCTTCTAAGATTCGACTATAAATTTTCTTGCCTCAGGAAAGGTTTAGAGCACACTTTTGTTGACAACGCAGACCATAGTGTAAGTCAAGAATAGTGTCTTATGAAATCGAATGTGATCCGTTGTCTAGACTTCCCAAATCAAGAGCTCATATTCATTGTCGAATTTTTCAGAATTCGCGAAATATTTTAGTTTCAAATAAAAACTATTTTGCAACACTTTTACCAGTGATATTAATAGTTAAAGGTTTTCACTGAAGAACACGGATAGATGAAGTTGTTTTATAGTAGTTCTCCTAACAGTTCGTATATTTTTGTCAAGTTTGAATAATGAATTTTTTCCCGTCATAGTTTTGAAAGCATTTTTTCACGTCTTCAATTTCTCACGAGTATCATCAAAAGAATAGNACAGAATTTTCCAGTTCAAGAAAAAGACGATATTTTAAACAAAAAAACAGCTAATTCTTAATTCTATGTAGAGACCTTTTGTCATGAATCGTTTATCCAAAAACTGAATTTCCACGAGATTAAACATTGACCACAAAAATCATTTTCTGAGTCAAAAAATGTTTATGAAGGAGTCAGGAAGTATCTATTAACCTTTCTGAGTAATTTAGAAGAGTTTATCACCAGCTATGGACATAAACAGTGTTGTATTCTATGGGCTTTATTGCAATGTATAGGTAGTTATCTCGTTAGCTAGACAAGGTAAACATAAAAATTGCTACTTAGATGAGTCAAATAATAAATAGGTGGATAAGACAAGAAAACAATCAAACTATGAAGCCATATCACTGAAGTAAATAGACAAGTACTTGCGGAATGTCGACAATGCTTGCTAGCAACACAGAAAAATGATATAGGTGAAACAAAAACATGAAGAGAAGTAAAGAATGTGACAGAAGCATATTCTTAAATAACAGCATGACATAGAAAACAGAATGTTTTATGTTCATTAGATATTGTTTGGGACCCTGACGTTTTCTAAATAGTTGTTAGGCTTCGTTCTTTCTTCGAACTGCCATTTATTATTTGCAAATACTTACATTTTCAATCAATCTTCTGGTTCTTCGTCCTGTGGTCGTACCAATTTCAATTAGCTTAGGAGTTAAAAATTATGCTTACCGAATATTTCTATGCCGTTATCGATCGAAGTAAACTTTTCTTTTTTCT